>CM066035.1:110796529-111068183 GCA_033557465.1 Ichthyophis bannanicus
ATTGGATACGTTCATTTTCTTTTACCATGTGTGGATAGTTGCTTTACCATTTTAATGTTTCCAGTTCCATCACATATAGATCTCTTTCACAGATT
Organism: Ichthyophis bannanicus; assembly: GCA_033557465.1. Lineage (NCBI taxonomy): Eukaryota > Metazoa > Chordata > Amphibia > Gymnophiona > Ichthyophiidae > Ichthyophis > Ichthyophis bannanicus. The sequence continues at coordinate 110,796,625 of CM066035.1, forward strand.
TACCACACACGCTAAAGATCTGGTTCACAGTTATGTCACCTCTGATGTTGTCAAAGCCTCAATTTAACAGACATGCCCTTGAAGACATAAAAGGAATGCTGTGATAGAAAAGAAGTGAACCATTGAAGAGCTATCCCACAAGAACCAAGGTTGTACAACCGAGAGAGGAGAATATTGTGATTAATGAGGTCAAATGCTGAAGATAGATCAAGTGAAACAATGATTGTGACATCCACGGTCCAATGAATGGTGAACTTTACAAAGAAGAGAAAGAGAAGAATAGTATCAGTGGAGTGACAAGTATGAAATCCAGATTGACGGGGGTGCAAAGCATTGGAGAGTTCAAGTTAGATGGCTAGTTGTTGAAAGACAAGCTTCTCAAGCAGTTTAGAAAGGAATGATAGGTTCTAGACTGGATGGTAATTAGTCAGGAGAAACTTGTCTATGGAAGACTTTTTAAGATGGGGTGAATATGGGCTTCTTTCCATGCATGGAGAAAGACACCAGTAGCAAGGCTACTGTTAATTAAAGAGAGAATAATTGGTTTGAACACCAGGGAGTTATCAGAAAGCCAGGATGATGGGAGGGGTCCAAATTCCAATTCCGGCGATGAGATTAGAGTAGTATTCCCTCTTAGTGGCCACAATAGTACAATGATAGAAACAATGACAGTCACAGAAATGTTGGAGTGCACTGGGAGATCGGGACCATTTCCAGTGGTGCTCGGCTCTACAGAGATTTGTACAGGCAAGATGGATGCTGGGATGAAACCAGGGCTGACTAGTTCTTCATTTATATTGAAAAATCCAAACTGGTGCAATGTGATCCAAGGTAGAATGAAGAAATGAGTCCCAGAGAGAGGCCTGCTTATCTATGGGCATCAGATAGAAGGATGAGGGAAAAATAGTATCTGCAAGCAGGAAAGCTAGAATAGTGTCTGGATTTAGTTTACAAGATAATCTCAGAGGAGGGCAGGGGATAGTGGATGTACTGGGTGAAAAATGAGGAAGGAGGAGAGAAAAGAGGATGAGAAAATGGTCTGTCCAGGGAAGAGGTAATGACAATAAGTGTAAGAGCTGTGAAGATGGATTAAGAGTTGAAATGATGAGATCCAGAGCATGACCAGCAGAATGAGTGGGAAAGGAGATGTGTTGAGTGAGTTGAAGATCATAAAGGTGAGCCAAGAACAGCTTATCGTGTAACTTAGGAGGAGAGTCTACATGGCAATTAAAGTCACAAAGAATATAAAGGTTGGGGAAGGTTGTGGGGACATTCGAGATAGCAAGAAGCAGGGAATCCCAGAAGGGGGTGGATAGGGAGGGAAAGCATAAAGCTAAAGAAGGTAAGTCACAGGTTGTGTTGTTAGGCCAAGGAAGATGGCCTCTGAGAAAGAAAGGGAGTGGGAGTGAAGTACTGCTATGCAGATGGAGGAATAATAGTTAACAGCCACCCCGCCACCTGGGTGTAGGGAAGTAGGAGAAGCCATCTGGGAGACAGTGGTGTAGAATAGGTTCCTCACCTGGTCTGAGTCAGGTTCGGTGAACAATAGCAGATCCAGACTGTGTTGGAAAAAGAGATCATAGCATAGCGTTGTTTTGGCAAGGAGCAACATGCAGTTAAGGAGGCCACAAGCATAGGGGGAGGGAGCTAAGGCAGAAAAGGAGTGGAGGAGTAGAAGTCCAACTGAGGTAGTAAGGGGCAGTAGGTAAGGTTATTAAAATTGTGGGCAGACAGATGTAATGTGGAATGAGGGGGTTGGTTTGACGGAGCAACAGGTATTCTACTCGTATATACAACGGGCAGAAAGCAAGTAATAGTGATCAGACTGGTGCTTGTGTCAGGGCATCTTTTCATGCAAGTAATCCAAATCAGGTATCAGCTGTATGCAATATTAAACATCCAGTGTAGGACGCCAAGTAAAAAGAGATGCAGAGTTGCGTTCCACCTTTGGCATGGCCCTAAGGCTCAGGCACACCTAAAGGTGCTGTAGAATAAAAGCTTATTCGTGCCTGAAGCAAGTCTACACTTGGATGTGAATGCAGATATCCCTGAGGTTTCTGAATGCAATCGGTGATATCTAAATCTGTAACACCTCCCTGGCCACGTCTCTGCCACGCCCCTGCCTACTTGGGCATCCCCAAAGTAGAACATCTTAAATGCCATTTGTAAACTAGCTCCAAGGACATCGCCGTGATTTTGATGTAAATCGCATTTAAGCCTTTTAAAATGACTCCCTTTGTGTATTATTTTGTATCATATCAACTCCTGAACTCATGATCATGTCCTAAAAGAAGCAGAAGGATACAATGGCATTTTGTAAACTAAAACTTAAGATGTAACCCCAGTAGTCCGCACAAAGTAATCTGTGACTTGTTTTATGTCTGCACTGGTTGGCTTCCAGGTCTGCCTCAATTACCTATTCAAAGTAGCCGATGGTCATAGGTGACTGAAATACTGCTCTCAATGAGGTGTTTGCATGGCAATAACTGCGGTTCAGGCAATCAAGGGAGCTTATTTCTAAAATGCTCATTTGTCATATCATTAACTCTGTGCCCAGATTTATAAGAAGAGATGTGGCATTACAAGAGCTCCATGTTAAAATAAAACTCAAACTGTTGTCCTCTGTTCATTTGCTCCAATACATAGGCTCTTTGCGACATTTGGCTAATGAATTTCTTTGAAGATTAACTGCTCTTGCCATGTGGTCATTGTAACGGAAAGAATATAAGCCTGGGCCGGCTCCGTTTGCAAGTGAGGTGGCAGAGTAAAGGATCATTAATACAAGTTAGTCAGTTTCGTCCTTTTATGAAGTCAAAGAAAAACAGAGCTTGCAAAAAAATCGCTAAAAATCAAATGAACTGCTGAAACAAAAGCCTTGCTCTGCTGAGCTGTGAAATGTATTTGCATTCAGTTCCATTGTAATACAGCAGGAACCATTCAGGATACATGGCAGATATTACAGATAATATCAGCATAAATTTTTATTCTTCAACAAATGTACTTACTACACCTCCTAACTAATAAAGAGAAAAAGTCTAGTAAAACTTATTGTCAGTTCAAGCTGCTATTGTACATTATTCATGTTGCAAGCTAATTTTTCACACTTTTCAGGAGGAGGGTGTGTGGTAGCCTTTTGCCATTTCTTAAACTTTACTGACATCTGGTGGCACCGAATTACCAAAATAAAAGAAAAAGATGAAAACTGAAAACAAAAATCTCTGTATCATAGGCAGGGGAATTGTGCACTTGCCATAGTTCATCTCTTTCTGAATTTCTTGCCTCTAGAATTACAATGTGTTGTCTTCAGTTTTTTATCACCTTGCATTGTATTCCTCTCTCTCCGAACATTTGTCCGTGTGCACAGATATCATGACTTTGGAGAATGTTTACTAAAGTGCACTAATCGTTAGCATGGGTTTTAGCATGGACCCTGCTAACAGCACAGGGACCCGTGCTAAAAATCCTTCACTAACTGGTTAGTGTGCAATGGGTAAGGTCTAGGCAGATTAGGGACAGAAAGTGGGCATCTTGAGCACTCACTAACTGTTATTCCAGTTAACGTGGGTGCACTTATTGCCACCTTAATGAGTGGTGTTAAGTGCACCCACTTGTCAATTGCAATGTGCTAATAACTGAGGTTAGTATGGACCTCTGCACCTTATTTGCAGCACAATTGTGTACTAAATTAGTGCATTTTAGTAAACAAACCCCTTTGTTTTCTCCAATATTCCTTCTTTTTTTCTGTTACCAATAACCATGGGAATAGCAGCAAAGCGGCTTTAAGTAACTTAAAAGTTATTAGGCAATTGTTTTGTTGTTGCTAAGTATTATTGAATATTATTATTATTTATGATGCATCAAAACTATACGTGGAGCCCAATTCTAGCAGAGACACGTCCAGGCTGTCCGGATGGCCTGAGCAGGACGGGCCCATTAGGACCCAATTCTGTTCCGCGGGATCAAAATGGTCCCGCTGCATTCAGAATCGAGCCCAAGGATGGCCCAGCGTGCCCCTGTATGCCTGCAGGGATGTCCTTCCCGCAGGGTCCCCTGGCTCCCGTGGCGCAGACCCCCCTCTTTCCTATCACCTGACCCATGGCTGGCCAGCTGAGGCCTGGATCAGGCGGCCAGGACCAATTGCCTGGTCCATGCTGATTATTCCACCTTCAAGGTGGAATAATCAGCACATCCCCCCTGACCCAGCAGAACATACAGGGCCCTGTACGTCCTGCCGCCTCAGCCTGCCTTTGGTCCACCCAGACCCTGCCCCCTCCCGCCCCCATGCTGGCTCTCCCTGTTCTACTGTTCTAGCCATGTGGGGAGCGTCAGAGGGGTAATAGGGGACAGGACAGCAAGCCGCATCTCAGAATTGAGCCCATAGTGTCATAATCATGTGACTTATTGAGTGTGACGTTTCCAACATGGTTCCTGCCACAAAAGATGTGCATTCTCTTAAGAAAAGATTGTTGTTGCTAAATGCCATTGAATCAATGTCAACTCATGGCAACCCTGAGGAGAGTTTATTTTATTTATTTATTTAGACAGTTTTTGTATACTGCCTTATCCTTCAATCAAAGTGGTTATGACACAATTGGGGGATACATTTAACATGTGGGGATATGAGACACATACACTAATACTTACAGGGAACATGGGCTATGGAGGGTTAAGTGGCTTGCCCAAGACCACAAGGAGCATCTGTGGGACTAGAAACCCTGGTCCTTCTGGCCCAAGGTTACTGTTCTCTAGTGGTATTTGAACCTCTGACCTTCTGGCCTGAAGTACCTTGCCCCCAACCACTAGGCTACTCCTCCCTCCTAAACTGTATTCGGTCTTCAGTCAGTTGGCTAATTAATGATAGAGTGGCATCCATAGCTGTTGTTAGTGTAAAGATCCATCCATTACATAGCTGATCTTCCTCTTTTTTCACTGACCTTCAACATTGCCAAGCACAATCTATTTCTCTAATGACCTTTATTTTTTCATGATATGCCCAAAACGTTTTAAGTCTTGTCATTTGAGCTTCTAAGTACAACTATCCAGAGGGTCGCCATGAGTCGACACAGACTCAATGGCAGTTAACAACTACAACAAGGATAGCTTAAGTCTGATGTCCTCTAGTACTAATTGATTTCTTCTTCTAGCAGTCCATGGCAAACACAGTACTTTTTGTCAGCGCCATAATTTGACAACATCAATGTTATTCCTGCATTTCTTATTCTTTGTGCAACTCTCACATTATTGAAAATATCATAGCTTGGACAAGTCAAATCTTTGTACACAGTGATGCATTTCTGTACTTGAAAATATTGTTGAGGTCCATGTGGGAGTGTGGCATGTGGTGGGAAGGTGTTTTCTTTAAAACACAGATCAGACTGTAGTTCAGGGAAAACAAAACCAGTTTTTATTCTATCCCAGCTTGTTAAACTTCCATAAAGCAAAACCCAAAACAGACAGCAGTTCAGGGAAAACAAAATCAGCTTCACTTCTCTCCCAGCTTGTTAAACCTCTATAAGCTGGTTCTCCCAGCCCTTCCTCCAGCCCCAATTAAAGTTCCTACCTCAGAAGTCCTTTGCATGGCTTGCTTTGGAATGACTTCTGGCTCCACGGGCCTCTCTCTCCCTCCTGCAGCCTGCTGGGTTCTTAACCTCTTCCTGTGAGCCACGCCTTCCCAGCTCTGAACTCTGGGCTGCAGACTCTCTTTAAGGGAACTTTTGATCCTTTGGAGAGGTACAGGCAACACTCTATAGACCCCATCACAGTCTTTCATAGCCTTTCTGTCAAGAAAAATGCATCATTGGATTTCTAGACTTCTTGTCATGCCATTATTGATTATTGATCCAAGCAAATTAAAGTTGACTACTATTTCTATTTCTTCTCCAACAAGGATGAAATTATTGATTTTGCCAATTGTCAGGATCTTTATCTTCTTCATGTTAAGGCGCTGACTCATTTTAAGACTATGGGGTATGTTTACTAAACTGCGGTAATGTCAGTCGCGTTAGGTTCCGTGGTAAAAGCAGAAACAGCCAAATAAGGACATGGGCGGTACATCGTTACAGATAACACGCGTTACCAGGCGCCATAGCCTAACGAGCATTAAAAAAACACCATGTAGAGCGCCACGCAAGGCGCCCTGTACAGCGCCCATAAGGTGTTTGATAAGGTGTCTAACAAGGTGTCTAGAGCTGTAGCACAAGGGTTAATACACTGACTAATAGAGTAGGGGGTGTGAGTTCAATCCCCCAGTGGGTCTAATGAGTAAAGCTGGCTGAGACATCACCTTTTACTTTAAATCAGTGCTGTCTGAAGCATTTTGTTTTTTAATTTTAATTAGTGCTGCCAGCAAACACACCCTTACAGGGCCGTAACCTAAGGTGCCGCATAAGGCACCCCAGAGGGCACATTATAAAGTGCACTGTCCACCAAGGCACCCCAGAGGGCACATTATAAAGTGCACTGTCCACCAAGGCACCCTAGAATGTCCCCTATGGGGCACCCTATAGGGTGCATTATAGGGTGTCTCATAGGGCACTGTATAGGGCGCCTGATGAGGCACCGTAAGGAGACAGCACTGTGAGGGTTTTTTGTTGGCAGCACCAATATAAATTAAAAAAAGAAAATGCCTCAGACAGGCCTACCAAATAACCCCACTGTGGGATCAAACCCATGACCTCTGGCTCCACAGGCAGTGAAGTAACTAGTGGGCCACATCGCTAGTGCTACTAACAAATCCCTGGCTGGCTGCTGAAGGATGTCAGGTCACCACACAAACTGTCTGCTGTGGTGGCCAGAATTTGGGTTAACGCACCCATACCCATGGCGCACTGCACATGCAGATCAGCAGTCTATAGATAGAAACATAGAAACATAGAAACATGACGACAGAAAAAGACCACAAGGCCTATCTAGTCTGTCCTTCCATAACAACAACTACAACAGTCCACTTTTTACCTTTAGAGATCCTCTGTGTTGGTCCCATGCTTTTTTGAATTCAGTTACTGTCCTCATCTCTACCACCTCCACTGGGAGACTATTCCACGGATCCACTACTCTTTCCATAAAGAAATATTTCTGCATATCACTCCTGAATCTATCTCCCTTCACCCTCATCCCATGTCCCCTCGTAGCAGAACTTGCTTTCAATTGAAAGAGGCTCTCTCCCTGAACATTTATGCCACGGAGGTATTTAAACATCTCAATCATATCACCTCTATCCCGCCTTTCCTCTAAGGTGTACATATTAAGATCCTTATGTCTGTCCTCATATGCTTTATAATGAAGCCCATTAATCATTTTAGTAGCAACCCTCTGCACCGACTCCATCCTGTTCACATCCTTTTGAAGGTGCGGTCTCCAGAATTGCACACCATACTCCAAATGAGGTCGCACCAAAGACTTATACAGAGGCATTATCACCTCCTTTTTTCTGCTAGTCATTCCTCTCCGTATGCACCCAAGCATCCTTCTAGCTTTTGCCGTCGCCTTTTCTACCTGTTTAGCAACTTTAAGATCATCAGACACAACCACGCCTAGGTCCCGCTCTTCTTTAGTGGACAAAAGTACTTCACCTCCTATACTGTATTGCTCCCTTGGATTGCTGCAGCCCAAATGCATGACCTTACATTTTTTAACATCAAAACCCAGCTGCCAAATTCTAGACCATTCTTCAAGCTTAGCTAGATCCCTCCTCATGTTATCTACACCTTCCTGGGTGTCTACTCTATTGCAGATTTTGGTATCATCCGCAAAGAGGCAAACCTTACCCGACAACCCTTCCGCTATATCACTAACAAAGATGTTAAAAAGAATCGGACCAAGGACAGATCCCTGGGGCACACCACTGGTAACATCCTTCTCCTCAGAGTGAGCTCCATTTACTTGTACTCTTTGTCGCCTCCCACCCAACCAATTTCTAACCCAAGCAGTAACTTTAGGGTCCATCCCTAGGGTGCTCAGTTTGTTTATAAGTTGCCTGTGAGGAACAGTGTCAAAGGCTTTACTGAAATCTAAATACACCACATCTAGAGCTCTCCCTCGGTCCAACTCCCTGGTCACCCAGTCAAAGAAATCAATCAGATTTGTCTGACAGGACCTGCCTCTGGTGAATCCATGCTCTCTCGGATCCTGTAATCCGCCGGACTCCAGAAACCTCACTATTTTCTCTTTCAGCAGCGTTTCCAATAATTTACTCACCACCGAAGTTAAACTAACCGGCCTGTAGTTTTCAACCACATCCTTACTTCCGCTTTTGTGTAAAGGCACCACATGAGCCTCTCTCCAGTCCTTTGACACCACTCCCGACTCCAACGAGGCATTGAAAAGGTCAGTCAGTGGAGTTGCTAGAACGTCCCCAAGTTCCCTCAGTATTCTAGGGTGTATCCCATCCGGTCCCATCGCTTTGTCTACTTTAAGTTGAGCTAGTTTCTCATGAACACAGTCTTCTGAAAATTGTTCAAGATGTCCCTCGCTTCTGTTCTTATTTGTGGGTGTTTTCTGAGGTTCTGCTCCTGGTTCTTCATCTGTGAACACAGAACAAAAATATTTGTTAAGCAATTCCGCTTTATCCTTATCAGCTTCTACATATTCCCCCCCTGCACCCTTGAGTCTGACAATACCACTTTTGCCCTTCCTCTTCTCACTAATATATCTGAAAAATGTCTTATCCCCCCATTTTATTGCATTGGCTATGTCCTCCTCCTTTTGAATCTTTGCCTTCTTGACTACTTTGCTAGCTTCTCTAAGTTTTTCCAAATACAGATGCCTGTCTTCCTCTCTCTGTGATCTTTTGTATTTCATGAAGGCCTCCCTCTTTTTCTTCACTTTTTCAGCTACTTCCTTCGAAAACCATAGCGGTCTCCTGTTCCTTTTGCCTTTATTTACCATTTTAACAAAAAGGTTGGTTGCCTTTAAAATACCCCCTTTCAGTTTTGCCCACTGTTTTTCTACATCCCCCAGCTGTTCCCATCCCACTAACAACTCCCTGAGGTATTGACCCATCTTCGCAAAGTTAGTCTTCCTAAAGTCTAAGATCTTCACCTTGGAATGGATTCTAACAGCCCTAGTCCTAATACTGAACCACACCATCTGGTGATCGCTGGATGCAAAATGATCTCCCACTACAACATCAGAAACACTTTCACCATTGGTAAGCACCAAGTCCAGTATGGCCCCTTCACGTGTGGGGTCTGTTACCAATTGCCTGAATAGTTCTCCCTGTAGAGAATCCAGGATCTCCTTACTTCTAAATGATACTGCAGCAGGAATGTGCCAATCAACATCTGGCATATTGAAATCTCCTAGCAGTAGCACTTCCCCTTTCCTAGCAATGCTGCGTATGTCTTCAATTAACTCTCTGTCCACCTCTTCCTCTTGTGAGGGAGGTCTGTATATCACACCAATGCAAATAGATTTCTCTTTCCCTCTTTCTAGTTTAACCCACAATGCCTCCTCTCTCCCTTTTAAGCTCTGTAATTCCAAAGCTTTAATAGTAGTTTTTACATATAGTGCCACTCCTCCTCCCCTTCTTCCTACCCTGTCCTTTCTGAATAAAGTATAGCCAGGTATAGTTACATCCCAGTCATGGTTTTCTGTGAACCATGTTTCTGTAACTGCCACTAAATCCAAGTCAGCCACTCCCACCAAAGCTTCAACTTCAGGGATCTTATTTCCCATGCTACGGGCATTAATACATGAACACAAGATGGGGTATGCACCCCCACAGCACCTCAGCCTGGTGGGGGTACTGACCATGTGTGTTACTGCCACAGAGTGGCTACAGACCGTCACAGTGGATGGGTCCTGTGCTCACCCTGAGGGTGAGGTGGGGTGTCCAGCACCATTTCTGCAGCACCTGGCTTTGCTGTGATGGGCTATGCTACAGGTCCCCATCGGTGCCACTGTGTGATAGGTGCTCCCTGCTGATACCCTTAGCATTTGCCTGTGTCCATCTGTATATCATGTCTTGCCCGTGTGGACTATGATGCACCCGGAATAGTGCATAAACTGTATGGGTGCCATGGTCACATGATTTCAGGTCGGGGGGGGGGGGGTTGGCCCCATAGGCGGTTTACATACCAACACACAACCCACCCTCTGTGGCTCAGGGTGGGAAACAGGATTTCCAACCAAAAGATCGACATTTTACCCCCCTGCACTGGTGACAGTAGAGAGGACCATTCACCCCAGTCCTGCCTGGGAATGGACACCCCTACAGGGCAGTCTATGCAGATCTGAATGCCTCCATACATGGTGCAGTGATAGACAGACAGTAGACCTGGTACTGCACAGCTGCCCCACATCACTATCTAACATCCTTCAGCAACAAGCAAAGTGAGTCACCAGCCGCTGCATCCTGTAAGGTGTTCCAACCACACACATACTAACTGCAGACAGTCTACTTGCTAGTCCATAGTGCATGTTCCTGGAGGTGATAAGTACACGCACACCTGGGATGTGCACACACCCACCAAGCAGATAGGTCAGTGATTGGGCTCCAGAGAACAAAGCCCATACGTCTCACTTCAGAAGAACATTATGTAGCACTATGGGGGAACCCAGCCATGCTGTGGTCACTGCACAGTCAGGGTGAGCCTGACCTCCCAGCAGAACATGCCGTGGCCGCCCTGTCTGTGTAGGTGGTGGGCAGGCACTACAATGTCCCAGCCATTGCCCTGGGCCCTGTGCAGGTGCATCCTGCCCAGGCCGCCCTGTCCGGCTATACCCACAGTACCTTGCTCCTCATTATGCACATTGGCAGGTCAATACTGGCAACAGTGCTAGCAGTGTGGGCTGCAGAGGGTGTTGGCAAACACCACACACTGGATAGACTGACACACACCCCCACACCTATGCCAGCATTGTGCACCTATATAAGCTTTTGGCAGCCCAGGACACCGCATAGTGCAGGCATGGCTATGGTATGCAGTACTGTTGGAGTCTCTCCCCAAGGTGGTGGACACTGTCAGGTACCAGACCTGACACACACTCCACAGACATCACAGAGATTGGTATGCTACAGCCCACTGGGCAGCTTGTGCTAACCTTAGGGATTGCTATGTGCCAGTTATCAAAGCAACCTTTTGCTATCTGTGTACCTTATTCCCGGGTTTTGGGTGGCATTGCTAGGGTATGCAAGTGCTAGTATTGGGAGATGCACACAGGGCCCAACATCCTGCCTAGCCAGGAGGCTGTGGCTAATGGGGCCTGTGGGTGCGGGTGTTTCCGCCCCTGTGGGTCACTACTCTTCGACAGGGGTTCCCAACTCCGGTCCTGGTGGGCCGCACTATGTTTGGGTTTTCATGCTGTCCCTGATGAATATGCATGAGATACATCAGCATACCATGGGGGAGGCGCATCGACATACCACACAGGCATCTTTATTGCAGACAGCATGGAACCTGAATGTTGTTTGGACCTCCGGGACTGCATTTGGGAGACTCTGCTCTAGGTAATGCACCTGTTTGTGGTGTCTGTGCTCTGTAGGGTAAAATGTAGGTGCTCCAGGCATGTTTATTCTATCAGCAATAAAAGGTTCCATCTTTCTTACCATGGTTTATTACTGGTAAAAACTAAGGGGACAGGGACCCCAGCTAGGGCTTGAACCTGTGACCTTCTGCTCCTGAGTGCACTGGCTGTGCTTACTGCACCACACGGACAGATCAGTCCCTGGAGGTACCATGACTGTTTGTCATACGGAGCCTGTCTGTTGCAGTGCACACCACCTACCTATTTGGGTCTGGGCCGTGGCCTGCTATGGTCAGATGTCACTGCCCCCTCCACCACCAGTACCCCTCCACCGCCATGCTGCCATGCCCTTCTGCTGGTGGTGCTGGTGGTGCGCAGTCTCGGGCCATCCAGTGTGCGGGTAGGCAGCTGCCTATGGTGTGGGTAATGGGGTAGGGGTGCCTGGATGGACGTCCACGCTTCCCCCCAGCACCGCCTGCCACTGTTCTGTGCCCTTAGGGGTAGCTGCTGGGTACTGTGTCCTGTGACACTGCGGGAGACACACTCATGCCCATGTTTGGCCCTCATCAGTTGCTGTCTGGCTCTACTGTTTATGCATTCCTATGGGCCAACTGAGCATCACCCTAGTCCCCACTGTGACCCAGCTGCACCACAGTATGTGCCGCCTGCAGCCCTCTGTATCCCCTTTTCCAGCATATGCCCAGTTGCCCGTTCCAACATGCCCACCCTGCTGTTGCGGAACATGTGCATGCCATAGGTAACCTGTCCACTAACAAGGGGAAGCCCTGATCTGCGCTATTTCACTGTGGGATCATTCACCTTCTATGGGGACAGAGCATACACCCTTCCACAGTTAATATCTTTTTCTGAGGCTTTCTCAGTGGTGTTTATTGCTGTTTTCCATTTATATCACTATTGGCTAGCTTGGTTATGTTTTTTTTCCTCGTTTCTTCTGGTCATTTTCACTGCTTATTTGCCCTTTTGTTCCGTGCACATGTATCACACTTATCACGTTTTGTGGGTTTCCCTGCCTATGCTGTACATTGCTGACACTGAAATGGTTTCTCTCCCTTCAAATATGCATCTAAGGCAGGTTTTCATTCGCAGTAGGATTCAGCCCTTGAGTTCATTAGTGTGCCTGGAGCCTCTCCCCGCCCACTCTCCGCCCATTGACCCCTTCTCTCCGCCCTCTCTCCACCTTCTGCGGTGTTTTACCGCGCCACAGAGCTTTACGATCGTTACGTGACGTTAACGTGCGTTCTGAGACGTTACCGTCTCAGAACACGTGTTAACGTCACGTAATTATCGTTAGCGTTACATAACGCGCATTATGTAACGTTAACGCAGTTTGGTAAACATGCCCCTATGTTCCTTGATCTTGATAAGCAGATGTTTTTAACCACTTTCCCTTTCAGTCAACAACAACCTTGGTTGTCTTCATACAGCCCTGGTTCTCTGATTTTTTTTTTGCATATAAATTGAAAAGGTATGGAGAAAGTATGCAATTTTAAACCACTCTGTTTCTGCTTGTTCAGTTCAAACTGTATCTTATTGGTCAATGTCAAGGTTACGAATCAGAAATATCAGGTGTTCTCAATATATCCATCCTTCTTAATGTGGTCCAGAGTTTTTTATTATTTATGCAATTAAAGACATTGCTATAGTTAGTGAAACACATGTAGATATCCTTTTAGTATTCTACAGGGTGGCCCAAAAAAAGTAAGAACATCTCGTAGCATATAAGTTATTTAAAAATTCAAAAAGACAGATGTAAATGATTGACAAATTAAAAAAAAGAAAAAGATGGCGACCGGAAATTGTCAAAATAAAGACGTTATAGCTAAAAAAGGTAAATAAGTAAACTAGTTAAACTTTTAATTTACGAGATGTAACTGTGGCACGGCGGACAGGGTGCATCGCCCTTTTCCACCCTCCCCCCCCCCCAATGCCCCAATAAATCACACAACTCCATTATTGGCATAAAACACCGGTCGCAGCTTTATTAACCTTAACAAACTTCAACAACAATTCCAAACAATACCATTCCGCCTCCAACCCAACAGTAATGACTCACCAGCCATGTGGGTAGCAAAGTGAGGTCATCGCTGTTTCCACTGCAGCGAGCTACTGCTCATCCTACCACCCCTTTCTCCGGCTTCGCCATACTACTAGCAAAAGCCTCACCGGGGTTATCCGGGTCGGGGGTACCCCACCCCGCCCAACTAATACCCATGGCTCCGGACCCTGGAAACCTCCGGGATCCCGCTGCCCCCCCCCCAGCTGCAACAACCCCAAAACCACCACCCCATCCCGAAAACTTGGGTGGGCGGGAGGGACGTCCGTTGTCTCGGGGCCCGCATACACGAATGCGCGCCCCGGCAACTGTCCCCGATGCTCACTATCCCCCCCTCCGCTTTGCCGCTGCCGATTGGCTCCCGCCGCTGCCACTCAACCGTGGGAGCCAATCGCTTTAAAAAATGCCGCCCGTCCTCACGGCATTCTTCTGGCCCCCGCGGCACGCCGAGGATGCCACGTGCCGCCGGCCCGGTTACATCCGGCCGTCAGGTACAAGGCCCTGCGGCCTCTTTCATAACTGTGGCACGGCGGACATGGTGCATCGCCCTTTTCCACCCTCCCCCCCCCAATGCCCCAATAAATCACACAACTCCATTATTGGCATAAAACACCGGTCGCAGCTTTATTAACCTTAACAAACTTCAACAACAATTCCAAACAATACCATTCCGCCTCCACCCCAACAGTAATGACTCACCAGCCATGTGGGTAGCAAAGTGAGGTCATTGCTGTTGCCACTGCAGCGAGGCTACTGCTCATCCTACCACCCCTTTCTCCGGCTTCGCCATACTACTAGCAAAAGCCTCACCGGGGTTATCCGGGTCGGGGGTACCCCACCCCCGCCCAACTAATACCCATGGCTCCGGACCCCGGAAATCTCCGGGATCCCGCCACCGGTTCAGGCGCTCTCTAAGCCTGAACCGCCCCCCCCCCAAGCTGTGACCGGTGTACCCCCTGGATACCACCCCTTACACGGCCTCCTGACAATCATTAAGTAGCAAATCCATACCGACAGGGGATAAATGCACCCCGTCCTCCCGGTGCAGACCCGCACAAGAAACTTCAACCCAGGGATGCTGTATCTGAAATCCCCCATGTTCCGCCACCCACCGCCCAATCTGGCGATTGATCTTAACCAATCCCCTAGACCACCGTCGCTGCTCCCGACAGGCAGGCCGTGGAATGATATCCGACCATAACAACTGAACCCCCAGAAACAGCAATAGCACTTCCTGCAAGTCATGCTTTGCAGCCCTGATCAGCTGCTTACAGGTCCAGGAACTTAAATCATTGCCCCCCAGATGAATAAGCATCCACTTCGGCCACTCCTGGGAATGCCTGTGATGCCGCAGCAAAGGCAGGAACTGCACCCAATGCATTCCGTGAAAGCCCAGCCATAGGATCACCAGCACACTCGGGTCCATACCGAGATTGGGCCCCATCGGCCGCACTACTGCTCTCCGCTCCGCCCAATGGACAAAGGAGTGGCCGACCAACCAACAGGTCCCAGGACACCGGCCCCCACCTGAAACACAAAACAACAGTTAGCACCCCCCACACACACACCCCGACATCCCAGTCACAAACGCACATAACCCCGAAATGCCTGCGATGCCCAGCGGCCAATCCTCTGAATTTCCGCCTGAGGCAGACCCGCCACTGCAGCACTGGTAGCCGCTCCGATCCAGAACGAATGAGGGGCAAACCCCGCCATGTCCATCCCAACCCTTTCCAGAGCCAAACGCAGCACGGCCGAACACTGAAAATGAGTCAACGGGCTAGCATCAGTGTGCAAGAAAACATTCCCCTCACCAGCGGGACGAACCCTCAGGTATTCCCGCATCAAAGACACCGGGCACGTGAGGGGGTTTCCAATAGCCCACAACACCACATACTGACCGCGACCCTGCTGATCCGTTTTGGACCGTGCAAGCCACACCCGCGTCTCTGCGTCCCCTACAACCACGTGCCGCTGACTCAAACCGCACGCCACGCGGTGAGAATCCACCACTAGCTCACCGACTCGGAAAGCCCTGAAAAAGGCCAAACTGAACACCGCCCGAAAAAGCCGCGTTTCATAATCGGACGACGCAACCCCCGGTAGTGCCATGGAGAGCCGAACCAACAGCCCGTGCGTAATGGGCCTGCGACCATCCCTCTGCGGAGGCTGAGAACGCCCCCACCCTTGCAATAATTGCCGAGCCAGGCACCCCCTCCCATGCCACCCCAGCCCACTGCCCGCGCGAAAAAGGAAAACCCCGCTAAATTCGCCCGCACCACCGCTCTAGACCGCCTGATAGCCTTTGCCGCTACTACATACTCCGCCAATAAACGGTCGGGGACATGCCCCTCCCGCCATCCCCGAGTCACCAGAAAGCTGACCACGTCGTCGCTTCCGCGCTGATACTTCTTCCAAGTTTCCGGTGCTACCAAACGCTGCAGCAGAGCTAGCATCTCCACCGGCCAAGCTGCCATAAGAACTCTGGGACCTGCATGCCGGTACTGTCCACTGCTGGCGCCAAAATCCGGAACTGCTCCCACTTAAAATGAGAAAGAGCATCGGCAATACCGTTAGTGCACCCAGGAATATGCCGCGCCCTAACCACCACATTCAACCGCAAGCAAGCTAATACTACCGCCCGCATCAAAGATGCGACCTGCAAACAACGCGGCGTATACTGATTGACCACGCTGACCATCGCCGCATTGTCGCAGTACCACACCACCCTACGATTATGCAACCGGTCAGGCCAAAGCTCCAGAATGACCAAGATGGGGAACAACTCCAAAAAAGTAATGTTCGACGTAAGCCCAGCATCCCGCCAGGACTGAGGCCAAACCGCCGCACACCACGCCCCCCAAAAGTAAATACCCAATCCCCCACTGCCCGCCGCATCCGTAAACAGCTATAAATCTTCAGAAGAAATGGCGGCCTCCATCAACACGGACGTTCCGTTGAAGTCCTGTAAGAAAACGTCCCAGACACCCAAATCAGCCCGGATACTCTGAGTCACCCTAATGCGATGATAAGACTTCGTCGCTGCCGCCAGTCACCTCAGAAACACCCTACCCATAGGTATGACCCTACAAGCAAAATTCAAGGAATCGACTAGGGCCTGCAACTCCCGCAAGGTGAGTTTCTGCGCCCCCAGCGAATTGGCGACCAGCAAACGCAAACGCAGAATCTTTGCCTCCGGCAAGCATGCCACCATGGCAACCGTGTCCAGCTGTATCCCAAGAAAAGTTATGCATGTACTCGGACCCTCCATTTTTTCTTCTGCCAGCGGCACTCCCCACTCCCGGGCTAGGGCTAGAAACCCGTCCAACAACGCCCTACACTGGTCGGAGTGCGCCTCACCGGCAAATAAGAAATCGTCTAAATAGTGCACGACATGCACGGAACCCACCCTTTTCGTCAACGCCCAATGCAAAAAGGTGCTAAACATCTCAAAGTACGTGCAGGAAATCGAACAACCCATCGGCATACATTTGTCAAAGTACCATTCCCCCTCAAAATAAAACCCCAATAGAGGGAAAGCCGACGGGTGAACCGGCAACAGCCTAAAAGCCTATTCGATGTCCACCTTGGCCAATAAACTCCCTGCACCGCAACGACGCACCACGGCGACTGCCGCATCAAAGGATGCATAACGCACGGAACACCAGCGCTTGGGGATCCTATCATTAACCGACGATCCCGCCGGGAATGACAAATTGTGAATCAGCCGATATTTACCCAGTTCCTTCTTTGGCACTACACCCAACAGAGACACAACCAAATTTGGAAATGGCTGGCAGGAAAATGGACCAGCAATCCTGCCCAGGGCACACTCCGATTGCAACTTAACATGGACCACCTGCGACAATTGTCGCACTGAAGCCGCGTTGCGTAATCCCCAACCCTGCCCCCCGCCCAGCACCGGAATGTGAAAACCGTCCCTAAAACCCTGCCCAAGGATCTCCCGAATCCTACGCCGCGGATAACGCTGAAGCCACGGGAGCATCGCCTCGAGCCGAATCGGTGTGGGAGCACGCTCCTACACGTCTGCACTACTTGGGAGTCGAAGCGGAAGTGGGGACCCGCCTTGTGCATTTGAGGGCAGAATGCCCCGCTCCACACAGGGAACAGGCGTGCCAAAATTTACAGTCGGGAAAGGGACACGACGACTTGTTAAATCTCCAGCAGAGATCTCCGGCACCCTCACCACCTGCCCTTGGTGCTCCTGACGCACCGTCACGAAAGGAACGCCCCCTGCCCACCACACCGGCCCCTGCAACTTTCAAAGCCACGGACCCACCCGCTCCCCCAGACCGGACTGCCATCTGAGTTAGCCACAAACTAATGTCTTGATTCCCCCAGGACAACAACTTATTTTCTTCCATCTTATCCCAAAATTTTTCGTCGTAGTTGAGCCAAGCGCAACCTTCATGTGTCTGTGCGGCTTCCAAAATCGAATCTGCATACGTGAGCAACATCCCATACTGCTCCGGATGCTAATGGCCCCAAACGCTGGCTAATCTTAGAAAAGCCCTAGCTCAATTCACAACATTACGAGAAACGCGCTTGATCCTCCCTGCCTTTTCATCCTCCTTCCTCTTCTTACGGCTCTCGCCCGACCGCCGCCTCCCCTCCAACAAGCGGAAGATATCGATATACTTTCTCTTCCGGATTTTTCTGCGCAACGCCCACGGAACCCCTTCCCACAGCTCGGAAAAGGACGCGAGGGTCGGTACCGCCCCACGCCCTTCCGCCCCTGTATTAATGGGAATCCCTGACCGACCCAGCAAATCCCCACTCGAAGAGTCCGAGGATGACCCACTTGACAACGAGGATGACGATTCACCCCTATGATGCCTCCGACAAGCATGCTTACGCTTCCTCCGAACCTTACCCCCGATGCCGACGCCCAGAGCCCCACCCTCCCCTCCCCCAACCGACAGCTCACCTGTGGGTAACACTGCATCGCTGACTGCAGCTGCACTCCCCGGCTGCTCTGTAGCGATCTCCGGGGCCTGGACGTTCCGAGGGTCTTCCGCATGCTCGCTACTCGCCGCCACCGGAGCCATCCCCGCCTCACCGTCTGCAGCTCCAGGACCGGCCACCGGCATTCCGCCGGGTGCATGCCACGCCATCAAGACCTGTGGAGGAACATAAGAGAACACAGGGGAAGGGGGAAGGGGGCCCCCCGACCATGATGGTGCCCAAGCCCCCAGCCAATCCGCTCGGGAGGTTCCTTGGCCCCCACCCCTCCAAAAATCCCAGGCCGCTGCCCCACCGGCGGCAAGAGACCCTCCTTGACCTATCCCCCAACGCCCCCGCCCCAACCAAATCGCCCCAGAAAAGGGGAAGGAGTACCCCCCATGTACCCGAATGCGCGCCCCGGCAACTGTCCCCGATGCTCACTATCCCCCCCCCTCCGCGTAGCCGCCGCCAATTGGCTCCCGCTGCTGCCACTCAACCACGGGAGCCAATCGCTTTAAAAAATGCCGCCCGTCCTCGCGGCATTCTTCCGGCCCCCGCAGCCCGCCGAGGATGCCATGCGCCACAGGCCCGGTTACATCCGGCCATCAGGTACAGGGTCCTGCGGCCTCTTTCATTCTCACTTTTTTTGGGGGCCACCCTGTATATCACTAACAAAGAATCTGTCCTTGGTACGATTCTTTTTAATATCTTTGTTATTGATATAGCAGAAGGACTGTCGGGTAAGGTTTGCCTCTTTGCAGATGATACCAAAATCTGCAATAGAGTAGACACCCAGAAGGTGTGGTTGTGTCTGATGACCTTAAAGTAGCTAAACAGGTAGAAAAGGTGACAGCAAAAGTTAGAAGGATGCTTGGGTGCATAGGGAGAGGAATGGCCAGCAGAAGAAAGGAGGTGATAGTGCCTCTGTATAAGTCTTTGGTGCGACTTCATTTGGAGTATTGTGTGGGACAAACACAGGATCTCTAAAGGAAAAAAGGGGACTGTCATAGTTGTTGATATGGAAGGCCACGTGGTCTTTTTCTTTCATCATTTTTCTATGTTTCTATGTTTCTTTGGATTTTCAAGGATTCATCTCACATCTGCGATAATATCTCTTGTTCCCCACCGTTTCCTAAACCCTGCTTATACTTCAGGCAGTTCTAGTTTCAGGTATGGTTGTGGTCTCCACTGAATGATCTTGAGTAGAATCTTGCTGACATATGGAACAGAACAATTGTGTGATAATCTCCACAGTCAGTCGGATCACCTTTCTTCAGTACAGTATTGGTGTGAACTCAAATCTTTTCAAGTCAGTTGGCCATGACATTGTCTTCCAAATTTTCTGGCAGAGCTTTTTAAGTATTCTGACAACTGCATCTGTTTGCTGTAATATTTCACTGGGGAGGTCATCAATGTTCCTTTGATAATGTTCTAAGTCCTGCTTCGACTTCTTCTTTCATGATCAACAGTTCCTGATCATAAGGTACAGGTTGAAACAACTACTGATCCTCTTGATCTGTATGGTATAATGACTCAGTGTATCTTTCCATCTTTTCTTGATCTTTCAGCATCATTTAACATGGATCCTTGAGCGCCTTTTAGCATTCCAGTTCAAGAATGGAATTTTCTCTTTAAATCTCATAGTTTTAGGAAAGCTGATCTTGTTCTTCCTCTAATAGTTACTGCTTAGTTTTCTTGCATACATCATTGTAGTACTTCTCTTTGTCTTGTCTTGCTGCATGTTGAAATTTCTTTTTAAGTTCCCTGATTGCCCCTCTTTTTCCTCTGGCTTTAGCTTCTCTGCGTTTATGAGCAATTTTCAGAGTTTGTCATCGATTTTGGCTGTTTTTCCTTTTTCACCTTTTGCAGGGAAAGATTAATGAGAGAGAGAAAAAGTTCTCATAGGGTTGGTCACATTTTAAAGCATTGTCACATTTTTAGGAAATGAACTTAGATATAAGGAGTGCATACTGTACCCGATGGGCTATTTAGTCAGTACCTACTTTTTTTCTTCTTACTCATGTTACTTTTACCACTAACATTTTTATTGCTGCCATACATAAAGGTGAACTAAAGAGCAGGTCTATTTTTCTTCTGGTTATTGTGTGGATGTGGACACTAACTGTTATTCCAGATTGGCATCAACTTAACACTTAAGAACATGGCCTTTCATACATAAAGGGAAGAGAAAATCAGAGAATATTTGAAGTAACAAAAAATGCTAAATAAAACTGAAAAAAAAGACAATTTTCTAGATTATAATTGCCAAGCAGATAAAGTTAATTATATATATATATATATATATATATATATAACTATCTATGTATACACACATAAGCCCACATACAGAAAAACTACTAATAAAAACACCTTCTATTTTT
This sequence comes from Ichthyophis bannanicus, assembly GCA_033557465.1. Lineage (NCBI taxonomy): Eukaryota > Metazoa > Chordata > Amphibia > Gymnophiona > Ichthyophiidae > Ichthyophis > Ichthyophis bannanicus. The sequence goes on from CM066035.1 coordinate 110,817,511, forward strand.
TTTCCTTTCTATTCTTCCTCCTCTCCAGGATACATTCACCTTCAGTTTGAAGGATTTCCTCTAGCAGTAAATCTTTTATGAATTTCAAATGCAACTAGACAGCAGTGTGTAACACCGTGCCTCATCCCTGTAAGCATGCAATTTCATTGCAGGCTTCATTCGCAGCATCATTCATAATGGCATCACATTTCATGCAAAGAATGACAGTCCTCTTACATGTTAGATGTTTATTGCTTTATTGACATGTAGATCAATAACTCAAAAATGTGTTTCTGGCAATGCACGCACATTCTTCAGTCAAATGTTTGAAAGGGGTCATGGAATATTAAACACAAAACCTCTAGAGATTTTCATCAATCTCTTAAGGTTCTTACTTGGTTCAGTGAGAATCCCAGTATTTACAAAAGACTGTTAGTTTGTTCGGGTGATATTTGATGATGAGCTTGCCTTGTGTACATTTGCATGAGGATGCACATAGCATCAATCGCCTATTCAAAGCCATGAAAGAGAGTGTGTGTGCGCTACATGAGTGCTACATGCAGCCATCCTTTATGAAAGCCTTGTGAGAGGGTGCTATGCTCCTCTCACTGTTTCCACAACTCTGCTCTGTTCAACAACATTGAAAAAATGAGCTAAAATACTGTAGTTTTATCAGCGCATTGGCAGCTATACTTCAATGCCCAGCATGGACGTAGTTTGGAGGAGTAAGGGAGATATTGCTCCCCAAATGATGCAGGATGGAATAGCTACTCTTTCCCAACCAGTCAAGCATCTTCCCCTCTCTATCTATCCTCCAGCTACCCCCCCCCCCCCCGTCATTGCCATCCATTCCCCTCAAAGATCCAATCATTGCTTTCAGTGGCTCCTCCCTGTTGCTATGACAGTGTCAGCATTAACAAGAACAGAAAGGTGCTGAGGAGGCTCTTGCTGAAACACTCTCTGAGGCTCTGCTGGTCTTGTTCCCTCTGATGAACATTTCCTGCTGCAATAAGGGCAGGACCAGAAGATCCTTGCAGGGTGTTTCAGCAAGAGGTTCTGCATCATGTTTTGCTTCTTATTAGTGCTGGCACTTGCGACAACAGAAATAAGCTGCTGACAACAATAGCCAGAGTTTGAGAGGAACAGGGGGTCCACCAGGGCTTGAAAGAGAGAGAGAGAGAGAGAGAGAGGGAGATGCTGGACAATAGGGGAGAAGAGGAAGGCTGTGCCTGGAGGAAATAGAAGTAGGGAAGGGAAAGGGTGTTCCAGGAGAGGTTAGCAGGTGAGAGATTGAGTGAGTGCCCTAAAGGATGGAGGGGGGAGATCATGCCAAAAGGAGGGAGAAAGAACAGAGAGAGAGACAGAGGATGCTGGAGAGGAGATACTGAAGGAGAGAGATGACAGAGAAATAAGAGAGGAGGGTGGGAGGAGGGGGAAAAATGGGAAACAGAACATAAGATATGATATGCCATACTGGGTCAGACCAAGATCCATCAAGCCCAAAATCCTGTTTCCAACAGCGGCAAATCTAGGTCACAATTACCTAGTAGTTTCCCCAGAAGACACAGCTTCCACAATGCTCATATTGGGATAATCAGTGGATTTCCCGGGCTCCCTTTAATAATGGTTTATGGACCTTTCTTCCAGAAACTTGTCCAAACCTTTTTTAAACCCAGCTACACTAACAGCTTTTACTGGAAGAAAAAAGAGGGAGAAAAGGTTGAGGGAAGAGATGGAAAAAAGCATGAAGAGGAGGAGGAGAGGAAACGGGAAAAGAGAGAGGCAAGAGGAGAAGAAGAAGAACTGAGAGATGAGAAGAAGGGATAGAACTAGAGAAGAAAGGAGGGAGAGGGTGGCGTGGAATAGAGAAAAAGGAAGGGTGAAGATGAGATGAAAGAGGTGAAGGGTGAGGGAATTGTGGAAAGGTTGAGAAGTGTGTGGGGAGGTAATTATCAAGGGATGTGTGGGTTTGTGATCAGGAGAGGGAGAGATAAAGGGAGAGAAGAAAAAAAAACAAAAGTAATGGAATCTACAACGTAAGCAAAAGAGAGACAATAGGATACAAAAATCTAGAGAAAACGCTGAGAGAATTAAATGGAAAACAGCAGAAGAAAATTTAGAAATCAAAAGGGATAGGAAACATGGAAAGAAAAAAAAATAGTAACAAGTCTTAAAAATATATCTCCCACCCCTCTCTGGGACATGCAGCAGTGGTAATAGATTTCAAATAGCACTGCAGCACCAGAATTACCTTCTCTTCCAGGCTGCAGTACCGTTTGTGCATCCCCCCCCCCCTCAAATTCCACTTCCTGGGGAAAAGCTGTCCATGCCCCAGGCAGCTAATGCAGTGGCTGTGCACCTAACATACCTCAGTTTCGCACTATTGATGTGTTAGGTGCAAAACCACAACACTCTTTAGTAAAAGAGCACCTCTGTATACCGCGTGGCACTGTACGGTAACGTGAGGCAGTAATACCGCAGTGCGGTTAACTTCACATATAAAGGTGGAGGTAGCTGCACCTGCGGTAATTGCAAGATGAACAGTTAGCATGCCGTGCCTAACCCCCTCACTTAATGTGCAGTGCTCACCATATCCACTTTCTGCCCCAACCCACTCACTTAGCACTTTACCACACAAATCACAGTTAATGTGGAAATCAGCACAGTTACAGCTAGCTAAAGCGCATGGCCACCTTGCACCAAAACCCACACTAACTGCATAGCACACTTTAGCAAAAGGATCCCAGAATGAGGAAAAAGCCTTTGCAAATTAGGTCCCAAGTTTTAGGTTTTGGTGAAAAGAATTACAATATGAAAAACTAATGTCGTAATAAATGTTTATGTTATGATATGGTTTATTGTTTGTATATCCCAAAAGATTAATGTTCTTGATCTAAATATACAGTGGAATTCCTGTGGAATAATGCACTTTAAGGAGGGTAATTACTAAAGTGCACTACAGGAATAATGCATGCTATTTGCACCTTAACACATGTTAATAATGAGATGCAAAGCATGCAAGTGCATTCAAAATAATTTAGTATTATGAAAATTGAATCATGCAGCTTCTTTGCAAACTTTCTTGGAAAAATAGTGCCAGCTCAAAACCGGAGCACTGAGTAACACAGCATGGTTTGGAGATTACCACATGCTGCCACAGACCACAGACCTTCTCAGCCCACGTTCCAAGTTCACTACACCACCCTCCCAGACCCTTGATTGCAAAATACCAGCCCCTCCCACATGACCTTCCTTCTCCCCTTGCCCACCTCAGGGCCTACCATCAATCACTAGTAGTCTAGTGGATTGCAGGCAGGAGTGATCTCCAGTCATTCCTGCCCATCATAGCAGAATGTTCAAAATGGCATCTATGACCCCTGGCAATAGTCTCGTGGTATTAGCGATAGGAGTCAAGCTGCCAGATTTTATCGCAGCTCAGTAACTAGCCCCCTAAGGGCCCGATTCCATCCCAAATGTCGATCCCTTCTATACATCCGGTCTGTGGGATCAGAATCGTGAACAGTCCTGCACGTGCAGGCCGAGACTGCAATTTAGTCCAGCCTGCATGTGCAGGACTGTCCCCAGCTAACTCAGTCAAGGCTTTTTAAAGGAGCTGCAGTGCCATGGCACCGTGTCTCCATTGAAGAGCCATGATGCCGGCCGCCAGAGATTAAAGCTAATTCCCCACAGCCCAACCACCGATCTGGCCTCCTGCAGCCAGGGTCGGGCTGCGGGGAATGTCCTCTGGCCCCCCTGCCCCATCTGCACCCCGGCATTTGAAAAAGGACACAGCCAGGGAAGTTATTCCACCTCAGAGGTGGAATAACTTCCCTGCACATGTTGCCATCCCTGGATGTACAGGGCCAACATTAGTATCAGCCCTGTACATCCAGGGCCAGTGACCATCTAGACTCTGCTCAGACTCTGCCCCTGAGCTACCCCTTCCATGCCCTCACCTAACTTCCTCGCACAACTGGTGGGGAAGTTAGTCGAGGACGAGTGAAGGCATGGATAGCGGGGATGGATGTTCGGTTGGGCCGTCCATCCCCACTATTTGTGACACAGAATAACTCCTAAGTGATCAATTGAGATACAGCAGATAGTGTGACACTCTGTTCTGAATCATTTTTAACAGGATTTTATAATTGGCTTGGCCCAGATGATTTTTTAAAATGTTTTTGGCTTCTAGATAATTCAGACTTGGCCTCTATTGGGCTACAACACCATGAGTTTTCATTCATAGTTATACAGGGTGGCCCAAAAAAAGTGAGAACATTTTGTAGCATATAAGTTATTTAAAAATTCAAAAAGACAGATGTAAATGACTGACAAATTTAAAAAAAAAGATGGTGACCAGAAATTGTCGAAATAAAGACGTTATATAGCTAAAAAAGATAAATAAGTAAACTATTTAAGCTTTTAATTTACGAGATGTTCTCACTTTTTTTGGGCCATCCTGTAGAGGTCTTTCCCAATTATGTAAGCCTTCCAATCCCAATCTAGCCCAGTCACTGACCAAGGCTCACAGCATACAGCTCCTTCTAGAACCCGGTGTGAACCCTAAATTTGGTCACTAGGAGCCATCATTGTGTGATGACTGAGACTTTCTCTTTCAGAGTCTGCACAGAGGAGGAGTGGCCTAGTGGTTGGGGCAAGGTACTTCAGGCCAGAAGGTCAGGGGTTCAAATCCTACTAGAGGACAGCAACCTTGGGCCGGAAGGACTGGGGTTTCTAGTCCCACAGGTGCTCCTTGTGGTCTTGGGCAAGCCACTTAACCCTCCATAGCCCATGTTCCCTGTAAAATAGCTATCTCCAAGTTATAATGACCTGTTCAATGTAATTTCAGTTTGTTCAATGTAAACCGCAATGATGCAGAATAGCGCGGTATATAAGAGAATGTAAATAAATAAATAAATAAAATGCTGCATCTATAGAATGTCCACTCCTGGTAGGTCTGAAGAAGAGAAAATGGCTTTGGAAATCAAATCCAACTCTCAAAAAAAGCAATGTACACTACTGCCAGCAAGCAATTATGCTCATCTAATCAAATGTTCTCTTGAACCACAATGGCGGTATTGCATATAAGAACAGAAGAACATAAGGTTTACTATGCCGGGTCAGACCAAAGCCCAGAATCCTTTTTCCAACAGTGGCAAATGCAGGTCACAAGTACCTAGCAGGATCTCATAAGGTAGCCAGATTACATAGTGCTTCTCCAAGGGCTAAGCAGTGGATTTCCTCCAGTCCATCTTAATAATGGGTTATGGACTTTTCCTCCAGAAACATGTCAAAACCTTTCTTAAATCCATCTACATGAACGGCTTTTACCATATCCTCCAGCATCATATTCCAGAGGTTAATTTTGTGTTGAGCTTAAAAACAAATTCTCTAATTTGTCTTAAATATACTACTTGGTAGATTCATTATGTGTTCTCTAGTCATTCCCATTTATTTCTAATTGTTATTTTCCATGAATAGAGCTATGGCTCGTATAATGGTATGGAATGTTATGCATTCTAATCACATACTCTGGGGTTGAGGACTACCAAAAACATCTCAGAAATGACAATAAACATAAAATACCGTATAGATCAGTCTTTGAATTCTAGAGTAAATCTCTTACTCTATCTTATGTTCTTTGATAGCTTAATAGTGGCAAAACACCTTGATCATGAAAGGAAACCATATGAATTGAATATTTTATTTTGATCGTTTGACTTGTATCCTCCAAGTAGCAGATAATATTGAAGCTGTTCTCTGCTTTCCATGTACTATGGGGATATACTCGCAGCATGCATATGTTTATTTGATGTGACTACTCGGGCACTTCCATTCATTTTATTCTAATTGTTCAGATTTGTGAAACAGTATCTGTCCTCCAGAACAGTAAAGAAAACAATTGTACTCTTTTGATCAATATTTCCCGTTTTATTACATTTTCCTTGCATTTAATATACAAAGATTTAGCTTACACTAGATTTACTGGCATCCATCATTATCCTTTCAGGAAGACCTGAAGAACAAATTAGTGCTTCTGTTTTTGTTGAGAGAGACATTTTTATTTACTAAGGGGATGATTAAGTAAAGTGCAGTAAGATTTTGTAGTTACCGTGGGTTGACAGCCAAAATTAAAGTGTGGTAACTGCACAGCTTCCACAGTAATTTTGGGGGGCATTCCCAAAATGTTGTTATTCAGTTAATGCCGAGAAAACTATTTACTATGAGTTAAATGAATGGTAGATAACATGATGCAGATGGCTACAGCTAGGTGATATTAACTGTGTTGCAATATCTGCCGTGTTAATGTGCTGAAAATTCTTCCGCGTTAACTATAAGGTGCATTACCCCACACATTCCTCACCCTTTTCAACATTAGAAGGTATTTTTATACAGGTCATCTAGGTGCAGAGGCAAAGTAGGCAACTATTTTGGGTATATTTTATAAAGACATGTGGAGGTCAATTCAGATCTGGGCACCTCCGGCCCATCCGTACATCCAGAATCTGGACAGGCCGGAATTGCACTTGATTCTGATCCTGCAGGGTGGCTGCATGTCCCCGTGGAATCAGAATCGGGTGCACCTGGCCTGGACAGGCTGGCCGTACCCCAATTCTGGGCCCCCCAGATGTTCAGCTACTTACCCAACTAGCCCAGCCAGGCTAATGCTTGATGCCGCTGTGTCATGGCATCCTGTTGCCATGGCACCATGGTTCCATGCAGGAGCCACGATCCCCAGCAAACCCCAAAATGAATCTTTCACCACCACCTGACCCCAACCAGGCATGCCATGGCCAGGGTTGGTTTGCGGGGAACCCCCTGATCCCTTGCCTCCTTTTCCCTGCCTAGAGGGAGTGTTGGCTTCCATCTACAGGGACTTAATCCACCTCCGAGGTGGAATAAGTCCCCCATCCAAATGGCCAACACTGGACATACAGGGCTGTCCTCGGAATCAGCCCTGGTTGTCCGAGTCAGGGGTCACGCCTCTGGCTTGCCCTTGCTCCTCCATCAGCCTGCCCCCTCCCAAACCTGTGCAGAGTTTTCCTCACATCTCTGCGGGCAGCTCTGTGGGTGGAATCGGCACCCTGGCATTTAGCGGGGATATACATCCAACCCGGACGTATATCCCCACTAAACACGGGTCAGAATGTACCCCATGGAAGGCACTCTTATTAAATTGATCTAAGCAGTTAATGTGAAATTTAGTGCACAGTAGCCATTAGCGGTAGCACAGGCACATGGTAGCAGCCATCATGCATTAGAAGCAGACAACATGGTAAAAATCCCACATTAGTAGCTTAACTCATAATGGGGCAAGGACTGAGAGGGTTATGGGTGGAGAGTGAGGGTTGACTGCATATTGCAGTTAGCATGCAGTACTTCTAGTGTGATAACTGTCAATTCTGCAGTTAACGTGGATAAACTTAACACTACATCAAGAGATAGAATTAGGTGCACCTGCACTAACAGCTATCACACTAAGGAGGTCATTCCAGAATAGGAATACCACTGTTAAATATGTGTGATAGACGTTTTACTATGGAAAATGTCTTGTACCGTATTCTGGAACCCCCGTGGCCTTGCATGTACAAGGCGCTAGCACAGGAATCCTAGGACATGGGCGGGAAGGGGCAGAATGGAAGCATGGTCAGCACGGAGATGCAGAAAGCCTATTCCGGAATGGCCTGTGCACGTTCATAGTAATTCTTGCAGGCATCACATTATTCCAGCGGTAATGTGGTGTAAAGCCAGGACTTAGACATATTTCAGCTCTGTGCTGCAATGAGGCCCATGAGGACGAATGGCTGTGATATGTACATAGTGACTCAGTGTGTCTGGGGACCGTTTCTACAAATGGATTAGTTTTGTTCATACCATGACAGTCTGGGGCCGTTTCTACAAATGGATTAATTTTGTGTATATACTATAAAACACAAATAACCGCCTAAGGGCCAATTTAACTATACACCAAAAATGCCCTTAGTAAAAAGACTTCCAAAGTCAACAAATACTTATTAAAGATACTTAATTTCAATTACTTCAATCAATAATGAAAGGTAAAAAAGACCTCAGGATGGCTCAAACCCTACATTTACTGAAATTCTCCACTATAGGGAATAGCTGACGCTCACATCACCGGTCAAAAAGCCTTCATTAATTTTTAATTTTTAAAGCCACATTTTTTATATTATCAAATTGAACCACATTATTCTCCACAAAAGTACTTTTTAGGATTCTTAATGCCTATAACAAATATACTATAATATTAAAAAGAGAAAAGAGAAAAACAGTGTTTTTTTCACAACTGTAGAACCATAGAAACAAATGTGAATTGGACCTTCTTCTCGTGTAAAACAACAGAAGTAAAACATTTCTAAACAAACAATTAATAGTATGCCATTGAAGATCTATAGTTACTTATCTTATCAAATTCACGATCCAGTACGCGAGCGAAATGAAGACAACTTCACAGCCTCCAGGATGTTAAATCGCACGGCACTTTCCGATGCCGACCATCAAGGCAAGATATCTGCACTCCTGCCGTCAAGGCAAGAACTCAGCACCCACTCTACAAAAGCTTTTGTTTTGCCAAATAATGGCTTCTTCAGGGGTTTTAAAATAGTGATTTAAATGCCGAATATAGAAAGTGACGGCAATGGAGGCATACTATTAATTGTTTGTTTTATTTCTGTTGTTTTACAGAAGAAGACGGTCCAATTCGCATTCGTTTCTATGGTTCTACAGTTGTGAAAAAAGATGCTGTTTTTCTCTTTTCTCTTTTTAATATTATAGTTTGTTTGTTATAGGTATTAAGAATCCTAAAAAGTACTTTTGTGGAGAATAATGTGATTCAATTTGATAATATAAAAAATTTGGCTTTAAAAATTAAAAATTAAGAAATTGATGAAGGCTTTTTGACCGGTGATGTGAGCGTCAGCTATTCCTTATAGTGGAGAATTTCACTAAATGTAGGGTTTGAGCCATCCTGAGGTCTTTTTTGCCTTTCATTATTGCTTGAAGTAATTGAAATTAAGTATCTTTAATAAGTATTTGTTGACTTTGGAAGTCTTTTTACTAAGGGCATTTTTGGTGTATAGTTAATTTTGTGCATACCATGACAGTCTGAACCTCACTCCTAAGCCAGGGCAAGTGGAATATGATCTCAGTCTCTCAAATTTACTACTAAGTTTCAGAGTAGTACTTGCATTGTTCGCAAGAGAGCCTCCTGCTGGAGTTCGTAAGATGTGACATATATGCATAGTTTGTCTAAATGTGCTTGGAAATTCTTCTTTATCAAGCCTGTGGCTCCCAACATGATGGGAAACATTTCTGTATCATTCTGCCACATTTCTGGTCTCTGACTGCATTTCCTGGTATTTCAGGCTGTTGCTGCTGGAGGGGCTGTGGGCTGCAAGTGGTCCCCTGCTGGCATGTTCAGCAGCCTCTGTTGGGTGTGTCTCTGTCTCCTTCTCTTCCTTTCCCTCCTCCTCTGCATCTTCCTGTGCTGCCACACCTTCTACCTCTTTCTCCTTCTTGCCATCACCCTCCTTCACCTCCGCTTCAGTAATGGCTGCTGCTGCTTCTACTGTTAGTGAGGGATAAGCAAGTAAATGTGAGATTTGGCACAATGCACAACAGTGCTGTACTCTCTCTGTTGGCCCCTCTATATCTGCCGGGCCATACAACCCACCCCCTTTGGCTGTGCAGTGCATCAACATTGAGCTGGGGACTGGCAATTGGGACAATGTGCTATGCTGCTCTCTATATTCTGAGGAACATGTAGCTTGACTTGTTCCTCCCTTGCCTCTTCTGACAACTGTGAGCTCTTTAATCCAGTGCAATGTTGTCTAGCACATTTTTCAGACTGATAATGTTCTGCGTGTGTACAGTGCCCAAAGCATCACTACCACATCCTACAGGTGTAAAACGTGTTTTATTTCTGGGTACCATGCTTTGCAGTTTATTTATTTATTTATTTAACTGTATTTATATCCCGCTTTTCACTGGGTCAAAGCGGTGTAACATTAAAAGGGGGGGTGGACAATAATCAAATTCTGGGGTTGGGGCCATAACCAGGTGGCCAGCATGTTCTTGGAACTGTTGCTGAACTACCTTCTCAATGATTTTGGCGGTGAATGGGAGGCTTGCTATAGGTCTGTAGGAGGCGGGGTCCAGGGGATCCAGGTTGTGTTTTTTTAGGGTTGGCCCGATGATTGAAGTTTTAAAGAAGTCTGGCATGCGTCCTTGGCTGAGGGATTCATTAACAATAGTTAATAGTGTGCTCAGGTCTTCTTTGGTTTTCTTTATCCATTCTGTAGGACAAGGGTCTAGCGGAGAGGTAGTGGTATTCAGGTGGGAGATGGTGGATGATATTTCTTCTTTCATGATTGTCTTGAATGTGCTCCATTCTCTGTTTATAGTGGAGGGGTGGTTTGTTGTTGTGTCTCTGTGTTCAATTGTGGATTTTGTGGTTGTTGAAACTGCTTGTATTGTCGTGCAAGTAGTTCTGGTGGGATGTTTGGTAGTTGGTCGGAGTAGTTGGGCGCTTTTGTCAGTTTTTTGACAATCTCAAAGAGTTCTCGTGGTTTGTTTATTGATGTGTTTATGATCTTCGAATGGTAGGCCTTTTTTGCTTTGTCTGTTTCTGTGTGGTACGTGTCTAGTTCGTATATGTAGTTCGTTTTGTCGTCCTCTTTTTTGGTTTTTCTCCATTTTCTTTCCGCTCTTCTGAGTTTGGTCTTTAGTTTCCGGAGGTTGGGGGTCAACCATCGGGCTTTTGTGGAGGTGTGTCTGATGTTAGTCTTGTTTGTTGTTGCGCTGGATGCAGAGGAGATTGTGGTGTTCCAATTGTAGATTAGGTAATCGATATTGTTGGAGCTTGTTTGGAGTTTAGGTAGAGTTTATGCCAGGAAATCTTTCCTGATGAATGTTTTAAATCTTCTTGTATGTTGTTTGTTCTCCTTGCTGTTTGTATGCTGGTAGGTGTGGGATATGTTGATGAGGTAATGGTCAGACCATGGTACATGAGTGATTTCTGGATTCTTGTATGATGTGGCGGTTTGGGAGTTTAGGAATATGAGATCCAATGTATTTCCTTTTTCGTGCGTTGGTTCGTGTATGATCTGTGTTAGGTTCATTGCTTCCATAGCATTGATGAAGGTTTCTGCTTGCTTTTCTTGGAGTGATGGGAGGTTGAAGTCTCCTAGGATTATTTGCTCTTTTGCGGAGATGGCGCTCTCAGATATGTGTTGTAGTATCCTTGGTAGGTCGGTGCTTGGGGTGGGTGCTCGGTAAACTAGGCATATTGAGAGGTGTTTATTGGTGAGGGTGAGTATGTCCGCTTCATTGGTCATTTCTGATGCATGGTTCCTGAGGTGGAGGTTGGCTTTCGCTATGATGGCTACGCCTCCTCCTTTGGTGTGTGTTCGGGAACAATGTTGAAGGCTGTATCCTTTTGATGTTAGTTGGTTCATGAGCACTGTGTCGGTGTCTGTTAGCCAAGTTTCTGTTATGCATAGGATGTCAATCTTTTGGGTTGTGATCAGGTCTTGGAGCATGTGGTATTTGTTTCTGACTGAGCGAGCATTTATTAATGAAATGGAGAGGGGGCTGCAGTTCGGGGGGTTTGGGATGTGGATTGGTGTGTGTGGTGTGTGGGTGTTGTCCCATGTGAGGAGGGTTGTAGATGCTTGTGGTTTGGGTGGGTGTGGTGTTTGGCCAGGGTAGGTTGGTGAGTGTGTCTGAGGGGGAGGGGTAGAGGGTCAGGAGTGGTGTTAGGAGATAAATAGGGGCTAGGAAGGGTGGCATGGTTTGTAGGTGTACCTTGGTGTTCAGGGGCTGTGCTGTCTTTCTGTGCTGGGTTCCTGGTGTGCTGAGGGTCTTTTTTCTGCGTTGTCACATGTTTGGGTGTTTGTTGCTGTAGTTCCACGGTTGTTTTTTTGTTGTGGTTTCTTCTGCTGCTTGTTGTGGTGGTTTTTGTTGTTATTTCTGCAGGTTTTGTTGCTTTTTGTTGTTTCAGGAGTTTGTTTTTTTGTTTTGTGGTTCCAGTGGGTTCTGTTGGTGGGTCTGTTCTTTTTTATTTTGTTTCTGCTTGTGTGCGCCTCTGTGCCGCGCCTAAGCCCTTTGGCATGGCCCTTAGGTGCGGGCCCGCCAGGTGCAGGCGCGCCTTGTTGGGGTGCCGCTTTAAGTGTGTCCCGGTGCTGTGGCTGCATTGCTCCCACTGCCCCGATTGGGCAGGAGCTTCTGAGCGGGAGGACTTCCTGCTCAGGCGCTCTACCCTGATCGGGGGAGCTGCTGAGCGATGCGGGCTGGTGGAGGGTTAAAGCGGCTTCCTTTGTGTTGGGGCACCGCTTTAAGTGTGTCCCGGTGCTGTGGCTGTGTTGCTCCCACTGCCCCAATTGGGCAGGAGCTTCTGAGCGGGAGGACTTCCCACTCAGGCGCTATACCCCGATCGGGGTAGCTGCTGAGCGATGTGGGCTGGTGGAGAGTTGCAACATCCATCCTGCTGGCACCTCCACAGTGTCATCAGAGTGCTGCTTTCACGTCCCTCTGCCACTCACATCAGTGCTCCTGACATCCCCTCCAAAAGGTCTCCCCTGTGCTGCAGCAGCCTTTCCCCTGAGACATATGCTATCCACCTATGGACTACTCCTGTAATATATGCCTTTCTCATGCTGCATCCATCCCTCCATGTCTAACGTGACCATGAATGCCCTTTCCTGCTGACCTGCACAACTGCTACCTGGTTTGGGGTGCATATTTACTCTGATACTGCATGTGCTGTCCTTACTGTGTCTGTGAAGGTATTGAATATTATTCCCCATGCTGTGATGTGCCAGCTTCCTGCTTCTGGCCATGTACAGCGCCCCCTCCTTCTGAGACCTCTGTCACACAGGAGTCCTGCACATGAGGCCACAGCTATGGTCACAGACATACACATACATTGCACTCCTGCTAGCCCCTCCTGAGCCACTGCAGGCACTACAACCGCTACCTTCTTATGGCCCTGAACCATGTCTTGAGGGCCTCTATTGCAGTGTTTTTCATCCTTTTTTGTGCAAAGGCACACTTTTTTCATGAAAAAAATCACGAGGCACACCACCATTAGAAAAAGTTAAAAAAATTTACCTCTGTGCCTATATTGACTATATATAAAGTAATTCTCTTGAATAGGAATCAAACACTCACACCAACCCCCCTCCCCTGCTGGTTCACACCAACCCCCCTCCCCTGCTGGTTCACTCACACCACCCCCCCCTCCACTGCTGGTTCACTCACCCAACCCCCTGTCACTTACTCACCCCTCCTGCTGGGTCACTCACTCACTTACCCCCCCTCCCCTGCTGGTTCACTCACACCATCGACCCCCCCCCCCCTTGCTGGTTCACTCACACCACACACCCCCCTCCACTGCTGGTTCACTCACACTCCCCCCCCCCCTTGCTGGTTCACTCACACACACATACCCCCCCTCTGCCCAAGCCGCTGCTTCTGCTTTGTACAGAGCAGCGGCTGCACTACACTTACATTGAAAAGTAAAGAGAAACTGTGTCAGGAGCCCTCCGGTCATCGCAGAGCCCGAGGAAGTGATGTCATGGGGGCGGGCTCCTCACAGGCTGTCTTTCCTTTTCAAATTAACTTTATTGCAGCTAAAGTTAATTTGAAAAGGAAAGACAGCCTGTGAGGAGCTCGCCCCCATGACATCACTTCCTCGGAGGGCTCCTGACACAGTTTCTCTTTACTTTTCAATGTAAGTGTAGTGCAGCCGCTGCTCTGTACAAAGCAGAACCAGCGGCTGCACTGCTATAGGGAATCGCGATCGCGTTCGCGCTGCGGACTTCGGCACAAAAGCCGGTTTTTTGCTCTGGCCGCTCCCGATCTTGCGGCCAGAGCAAAAAAACGGCTTTTCAATGGCCGGTTTTACAACTGTGCTGGCAGCTGGCCTGGCCATGGAAAAACCGGCCAGGCCGGCTGAAAACCGGCCGGTTGGCAACCCTAATTTGTGAGCCGAGGCCACATGTTACGGATGAAATTGGAATTTTTCCCACGGCATACCAGACAATATCTCACGGCACACTAGTGTGCCGCGGCACAGTGGTTGAAAAACGCTGCTCTATTGCATACCTTATCTGGTATCTCTTGTGGGAAAGGAAAATTAAAAACATGCTAAGTGGAGCCATTCTGTAATACTGGTATGCCCTATGAAGCCTCTCATCCACTCAGTGTGTCACCCGCTGACTAGATCAGCTCTGGAGTGCATTTCGTGGCATGCTGATGTTGACTCATGGATTCCCGTCAGCCTTGGGAAGGGGGCCATAGTCACAACCCTTTGCACTTCAGGTCCTCGGGGGCCTTCTATGAAATGATGGCTGCACACTTCTGTGTGGTGCTTTTTACTGGTCTTTCTGTGGGCACATGTTCTGTCTTTCTGTGTGTTGACTCTTACCCTTCTGGGGTCTGGAATCCCACACACAAAATACCTGGGTTCTTATATTTCCCTGTACCATTCAACAGGAAAGAAAGACACGACACAATTAATTAATTAATCAATCTCTATTGAGCTCTATAGGGAAGAAACGCATGGAGTCTAATTTGACATATCCATTCCGCCTCTTCAAAGATGGTCCTGTAGGGCTCTGGCTTTTATTGGGAGATATCAGCTGATTCAGTTAATCTTTAATTACATCTGGTACTTTCCAAATTCCACGTGTACATAAATTTTGCTAACATAGACAACATTATTATATAAAAAGCAGAAGTTATGTCTCATGACTATGTTCACTAAATTCAATAGGTGTCGCTGTGATTTTACTTTTTAGTAGAAGCTAATTAGTTACTTATTGTATTTTGCTGATTTTCTATTAAGCCATATACGTTATCTTGCTAAGAGCAGCACAACCTGACCTAGTGTTACACCGCTTTGACCCGGTGAAAAGCGGGATATAAATGCAGTTAAATAAATAAATAAATAAATAAATAGTAACTACTTTAGCCTATCCGCTTGCAGGATGAGCAACTTCACCCTCTGTTCAATTTAATTAAGGAACTACAATCTGACCTAATATCTATTGTTACACAAACTCTATTTGCTAATCACACAAGCTTCAGTTACTAAATGCAATGTCCTAGCAAAAGCAGAAATGCTCTTTAAAGGGATAGTTTTAAATGTAATTCAGACCTGTATTTTCTAGGCCTACAGCAAGCTAGATTTTTATAATCCTGTTTCATGTATGGTTTCATGTATAGCTGATTTTGGTTCTATTCCAATCGATATTATTGATCCCGATGCGCTGTCTGTTTCTGAATCTGACAGTTCCAAGTCTGCATATCCTGGATAAGTCATAGGTGTATAAATTTGCTTATCTGCAGCTGTTTCTTCTACCTCACTGATTATATCCAATTTGCATTTGGGGCCTAGTCGAGTTAGTCCTCGTCTACACTGTGTAAGCTTCATCTCTACAGGCTCCCTCCTGATGCACAGTCCAGACTCCAAGTGCCCACAGCTGTGGTTGTATCCTTATCCCTACCTGGCCCAACTCCTTTCCCTGTTTCTGACATTAGGTGCTTTCCTGATGCCTTCCTCACTCCCACTGTGGCCTGCACACATCTCTCCAATGTTCGTGGTGGGGGGGGGGTCTTCTATCCTCTTTCTCCTCACTCCCTGAGCTACTGCCGTATGCTCCCATTTTGTGCAATGTGTGGCCACTGCACCTACAACTAGGGTTGGCTCAAGGGTTTCTGCCACCTTGGGCAGAAATCCTAGCCTCACTTCCCCCCCTCCTCCACAGTTGATGCTGCACTCCCCCCCCCCTCCCGATTCTGTCTTGGGAGAAGGAGGTGGGCAGCAGCAGTGGCAGCGGCAGTGTTTCCAAAAGTGGCAGCTTTTTGCCACCGCTTTTGGAAATACTGCCGCTGCCTGTCTCCCTTCTAAATGGAATCAGTGGCAGCAGGGGAGGGGGTGGCATGGCTGTTCATGTGTGTTGCTGTGAGCAGGGCCGGATTTACCTTGAGTGAGGCCCTACGCCAACAAAAATTGTGGGCCCCCAGCAGGGGCGGCCCAAGGGGGGTGCGGACCTCATTTGCATAAGGGGCCTCATTTGCATAAATATTTGCATAATGTTACCATATACTAACTTTTAGTAAACGTGCCTCTTAATGAGTGTATGGATAAAGAAAGACTAAAAGATTTCTACATTACTATAATCCAGTGCCAACTGCCAGACACATTAGGAACTACTACAAACACTGCCCATAGTAAACCCGCCGTATCCTAACAGCACTACCAGGACTCACAAAGCACCATACTCTACCAATCAAAAGGCAACACTGCAAATATTAAACCAATACATTTCAGAGAACAACAATACATGACCTACTGGGGAAAGAGAACAAGTGGCAATGTCAAATAGGAATTATATAAACAGAACACCTCAGCTCAGTTACACATGCAGAACATAGACCATCACCAAACAAGTAATCACAATTTAGAAATAGGAAGACAATAATTAAACTGGGAATCCCAAAAGCCAAACTTGGAATGTACAACACTGTAGAAATAAAACAATACATTAATTTGCTCTTGTACTAAACAAAGCACAGATGTTAATGATGCACATTTACCAGAGCTGACATATTCCAATTAATAAATTCAAAATAAAGAGATATTTTTCTACCTTTTGTGCATTTTTTTCAGCTGCAATTGCTCCAGCCACTTTCTTCTGGTTTCTTCGTGTCTTCTGCTAACTCTCCATCGTCTGCTGTCCATTTGTCCTTTCTTCTCTCTTCTAGATTTTTTTCCATTCTCTCTCTACATCTGCTTTAACATACTAATCTTTCTCCTTTTGCTCTTTCCTCATTCCTATTTCATCCACTCAAATATTACCCCTCCATCCTCAATCCCCACTTACTCTCCCAATACCCGGCCAATTGTAGATTTTTTATCCCTCCCACACAAAATATTTTTCCCTTCTCCATTTTACTCTTCCAGCCCCATCCCATTCTAATCCTCCCCCAACATCAGCTCCCTTCTAGTTCCAGCCTCACCCAGCATCCATTCCCTTCTAGTCCCTGCATCAGCCCATTTCCAGTCCTAGCCATCCATCAGCCCATTTCCAGTCCTAGCCCCCCCATCACCCCACTTACAGTCCTTAACCCCCCATCACCCCATTTTCAGTCCTTAACCCCCCATCACCCCATTTTCAGTTTAAGCCCCCCCTATAACCCATTACCAGTCCTAACCCCCCATCAGCCTACTTCCAGTCCTAACCCCATCAACCCATTTCCAGTCAGCCCCCATAGCCCATTGCCAGTCCTACCCCCCCCCCATCAGCCCACAGCCCATTACCAGTCCTAACCCATCATCCCACCTCCAGTTTTAACCCCCAGCCCATTTCCAGTCCTAGCCCCCCATAGCCCAGTACCAGACAACCCCCATCAGCCCACAGCCCATTACCAGTCTTAACCCCCCAAAGCCCATTACCAGTTCTAACCCCCCCAACAGCCCATTACCAGTCCTAACCCCATCAGCCCACCTCCAGTCTTAACCCCCCAGCCCATTTCCAGTCCTAGCCCCCCCCATAGCCCATTACCAGACAGCCCCCATCAGCCCCCAGCCCATTACCAGTCTTAACCCCCCCCAAGCCCATTGCCAGTTCTAAGCCCCCCCCCAACAGCCCACAGTCCATTACCAGTCCTAACCCCATCAGCCCACCTCTAGCCTTAACCCCCCCAGCCCAGCCCATTTACAGCCCAAGCCCCCAAATAGCCCATTACCAGCCATACCCCCCCAGTCCATTTCCAGCCCCAGCCCCCCCAATAGCCCATTACCAGTCCTACCCCCCCATAGTCCATTACCAGTCCTACCCCCCCCATAGCCCATTACCAGTCCTACCCCCCCCTAGCCCATTACCAGTCCTACCCCCACCCCCCTAGCCCATTACCAGTCCTACCCCCCCCTAGCCCATTACCAGTCCTACCCCCCCCCTCTAGCCCATTACCAGTCCTACCCCCCCCCCCTAGCCCATTACCAGTCCTCCCTCCCCCCGCCTAAAGTAAAATTTACTTAAAAAAAAAAACCGGGGGGCTGCCGCCGCGGGGCCCCCTCTGCTGCCGCGGGGGCCCCGTCTACAAGCGGGTCGGGTCCGGTCGGGTCGGGTCGGGTCCGGTCGGGTCTCTCTCCCTCCCTCGCTGCAGGCTGCGAGAGACGCATTCGCGTCTCTCGCAGCCTGCAGCGAGGGAGGGAGGGAGAGAGACCCGACCGGACCCGACCCGACCGGACCCGACCCGACCAGCTTGTAGCCGGGCCCCCCGCGGCCGCAGCGGGGGCCCCGCGGCGGCAGCCACCAGGTTCTTTATTAAAATTAAATTTTACTTTAGGCCGGGGGGGGTAGGACTCCTACCCCCCCCCCCGGCCTAAAGTAAAATTTAATTTAAAAAAAAACCTGGTGGCTGCCGCCGCGGGGCCCCCTCTGCTGCCACGGGGGCCCCGTCTACAAGCTGGTCGGGTCGGTCCGGTCCGGTCGGTCGGGTCTCTCTCCCTCCCTCGCTGCAGGCTGCGAGAGACGCGAAGGGAGAGCGTCTCCTCGCGTCTGTGTTAAGCCCGCAGGGGCTGATGGGAAATCCCATCAGCCCCTGCGGGCTTAACACAGACGCGAGGAGACGCTCTATCTTCGCGTCTCTCGCAGCCGGGAGGGAGGGAGGGAGACAGACGAGACCCGACCCGACCCGACCCGACCAGACCAGACCAGACCATCTTGTAGACGGGGCCCCCGCGGCAGCAGAGGGGGCCCCGCGGCGGCAGCCACCAGGTTTTTTTTTTAATCGAGTTGAAAAAAAAAAAAACCTGGTTCTAGTTTTTTGTGGGCCCCTGCCGGTTGTGGGCCCTACGCCATGGCGTACATGGCGTATACGTAAATCCGGCCCTGGCTGTGAGCATGGCGTTTTGGCTACTTACTAGGCAAGGATGTGTCAGAAACGTTTCCAGATTCTGCAGGCCTCACAATAGCCTACCCTTTGTCCATGACCTGGATATAGGCGCTGTTCATGCTGTATGACCCGGATATATAGCCTTCTGGTCTTGGCACATGAGAAGTGCGGCTGTCACGTAGCCATGTCCCTCTCATCTGGCTGTGTCCTCATGCTGAGGCTCTGCATACCTGTTCTTGGGTCTTGGCCTTTTCCAACCCCCATATTTTCCAAGGCATGCATGCGCCATTACCATCTCAGCGCCCTACATGCAAATTCCCAGACGTCCACATGGCGATTTTAGACGGTGTCTGCACATTCACAAGCTCAGTTCTGAAATTGCCTCCATTTGTAGGACATCCTTATTTGCACGTTCCCCCGATGTCCTCTCTAAAATACCACTTTTAACGCGCAGTAAGGACATTTTCCATGCAGTAGCTGCCGGAGACATGCTGGGCACACCCACAGTTATCACATGACTTTTGCACTTACTGCATGTTGGGTTTTGCTTCTAACATGTGATAAGTATAAAACCTTACCACACTTTACTAAATAGGCACAATCGGAATGTGATGGATGGATGGGCAGGTGGTAGTCAATGGACCCCTCAGAATCTTTGCCACACGATGGTGTATTGAGATAGTGGGATGTGTTGATGACACAGAAGAATAATGTACTGGTGTGGTCTGTACATGTAAATGTCATAAATGTCAGTATTTTTGACCTAGAGGTAGGTGTGCCATGTGGACATGAAGAAAGTATTCTAGTGGGTTTGTTTCTATGTGACTTTATAAACTAGCAGCACAAATCCTGCAAAAACCATGGATAAAAGGAACTCACATACATTTAAACATGTCCTGGAACAGGTATAAAGATATATAGATGTAAGGTGCACATATAGATGCACTATTTTTATAAACTCTGCTCATAAATCATGAATCTGCCCACGTGCCACCCAATATCCATTCCAAAAATGCCTATACCTGAGTTGCATAAAAATATATGCGTTCCTGTCATTGTGAGTACTTTTACACAGGGGTAATTTTGTGAGGCATTTTATGAATGTATATTAGCATAGATATGTAAAACATTCTTGGTAACATTATCCCCCAAATACAAAAATCATCACGTGCTAACCCAGTGGTTCCCAACCTAGTCCTCAGGGAACCCCAGGCCAGTCAGGTTTTCAGAGTACCCACAATGAATATGCATGAGATAGATCTGCATGCACTGCTTCCATTGCATGCAGATCTATCTCATGCATATTCATTGTGGGTACTCTGAAAACCTGACTGGCCTGGGGTTCCCCGAGGACCGACGTTGGGAACCTCTGTGCTAACCACTAAAGCTCCACAATAACTGTTAATGTGGCATCTGCATTATCTATTTGTACAAATTAACCACCACATTAACGGGACAATGTGCTTAGTAAATAAGATCCTAAATTTCTAAAAAAGCTGAATACTTAACAACAAATAGTTTATCTTTATAGAGCACTTTTAATAAATGCAGAAATGTTCAAGAACTATGTAATGGCTAGAAATGAACTGCATTAACCTGAAACGTATTAGACTGCTTTTAACGCAAGAGAGTTAGAGAGAGAAGGCGGCAGTTCTCCATTTTTATACAATGGTCATTACCCATTCTCATTACTGTGGGCATGTTGACTGGGAAAGAAGTGTATATAATTTGTTTCTATGGATTAATTAATTGTTCTGTTCTATTTTAGTTCAATATAGGTATTTGATTGCACAATATATTCTTTGGGTTTTACTATGGGTGGCTACATGGCTGCTTGTGGGGGCCCTTCTCATTTCTGTGCTATCACAATATGCATGTATTTTGCATGAACCTGTCATATTGGTATTAGATTAGGCAGCATATAAGCAACTTAAATAAATAAACAAATATTTGTGAGATTATGATTTCTTTAATCCTTTGTGTTGCTTTGAAACTCACCTTGAGTGTGATTTGTATGGAGGCAAATATTAGATGATATATATAAATAAATAATCTTCCCACGGACGTAGAGAATGATTAGGATATATGGTGACACTTGGATCATCTTCAGTGAGAGTTGACAATTCAAAAAAGCAACCTGCAGAAGGGGCTACTCGACTAGAGGGTGAAGGAGTAGCCTAGAGGTTAGAACAATGCCTCCATGACCAAAACAACCAGTGTTTGAATCCCATGTGACTTTAGGTGAGTCACTTAATTCTCCATTTCCTCAAGGCCAAACTTAGATTGTATGTCCACTGGGGACAAGCAAATACCCACTAAACCTGATTATAACTCACCTTGAACTGCTAGAAAAGCATGAACTAAATAAACAAGCAAGATACTTATATGTGACTATGCAATACCAAGGAACAAATGCTGATCTGCCAGGCCCAGGAGGAGTAATACCAGAAATCCCTATATGCTAATACAAAGCAAGAAAATTAATTCTATGTGTCTGAATTGAAATATTAGTATTATTTTGTTTAGTTGGTATAATGATGAGTAAAAGTAAAACCAACAATGATTGGAAACTAAACAACATAAAAGTACTGAAAAATAAATTATAATATAGATCTTCAATTAATTACATTGATATTTAATACAAAAGAGGAAGGCCAGCAATGAGATCAATCAATACAACAACAGCAGTTTTGGATGCCACTCTATCAACAATGAGCCACCTGACTTGAAGAACAGACACACTTTAGGACAACTATTTAGAGAGTCGTCATGAGTCGATACCGACTCGACCACACTTAACAACAACATCAAGACTCCATACAGATTCATCTTCTTGAGCAGTAGTTCCAAAACCTGTTCTAGGGGAAAACCAGCTAGTCGAGCTTTCAAGATAACTGCAATTAATGTGCAAGAGATGAATATGTGTGCAACAGAAGCAGTATTTGCACATTTATCTCATATGTATTCATTCTGGAAAACCTGAAGCCATGATTGGCTAGTGACTCCCCAGGGCAGGTTTAAGAACCACTGCTGTGGAAGTTCTGTATCAGGGTTCTGAGTAGTTGTTTCTTATTGCTGTTCTAATACCACTACCACAAAAATACTAACTGAGGTTACAAACAATCTATTGAAACAAAAACCTTAGTATCATCTAATTTTGTTGTTGTTAAGTGCGTTGAGTCGGTGTCAACTCATGGAGACCCTCTGGATAGTTGTGCAAACTCAAGCTAAAGTTGAAAAAGAGCAAGCCACTCATGAATGCAAAATCACCTAACTAGTATTTCTTAATATTATACTTCTGAAAGATATCAAGCTGCTGAGCAGTGTATTTAAAGTATTGTAGTCTTTTTGACTGTGAAACTTGATTACAATAATTAAAATTAATAAACTAAAATTTAATCAGATGTTTATGGAGAAGGAGTTTTTTTAGACTGGTGATGGTGGCCAGAATATACTGCAAGATAAGGTTCTTTTGAAAAAAAAATTATTTCCAAAAACCCACCTCATTTTGTTAATAAAGAATCATCCTAGAGCAAGGAAAGAAAAAGTGGTATGTTCGAGTGAGTGGACTACTGGGAGGAGAAAATCTTCACACTGTGCATCTTTAGTCTTGCAGGAGCTAGAAACCTCCTCCTGAGGTGGAGATTACTAGTTTCACAGACATCAGAAGTGTCCCTCCCAGACCTGGCAATGGAAGACTCGTGGGCTGAAGATATGTGTCTGAAAAAAATCTACTTTTCTGCAGTTCACCTACCGGAATTCTTCCAACTCCATCCAGGTCAAAGATGTACATCTTGAAGTTATTCCTCTCTCAGGGTCTCACGAGCCTGTCTATAGACATCTGGCTTCTTCAGACTGAATGCTTATTTTCCTACCAGCCCTGTGTAAGAGCTCTGGGTAAGAGCTCTACCAGCCCTGTGTAAGAATTGTGTATGCAGGATCTAGGTGCTGCTAACGCAGATGTTTGTGCACATGTGCCTGCCTGTTTGGTGCAGACTTTCTATGCCTACCTCATTTCCATGCCATTTGCTTGCTGCATACAGGTGCACAAGTTCTGTGTTACTCTCACATTAGAAAATTGTGCACACGGCTTTCTGCATCAACCCCTTAGTGTTTGCTCAGAAGTAATCCCACTGACTTTGTTTCATGACTAGATAATGACAAGCAATATCCCTACCTACATGAGTTATTCACTGAGACTTTTAAGTACAGTAGGATGTTGTGTCTACATCGTTTTCTCTGGAAATAAGCTTAATGGATTAGATTATACTACCTAGACACAATGCAGCAGCAATGCTGTATAAATGTCTTCTTAAATTGTGTGTTCCAGGGAGTGCTAAGAAAGTTATTAGCTGAATTTTTTTTCAGTCTTCATAAAAATGGAGTGATGTCTACAATAATTCTTAGATCTCTTCATTTGCAGAAATATTTATAAATCCAAGAAACTGTAAGTGTATCTCAAGGTCAAACCTCTTTCAATAGCCCATTTATTAGGGTTTGCTTTCACTAAATCCATTATCAGAACAAATCATTATAGGACCATTTTTAGTTACAGCAATTCAATAAAACTTACATTATCTGGAGTTTCAGGAACATTAGTCTAATGTGCTTTAAAAGATCACCTTCTCTGAGCAATATAATAAGTTTGTGTGAAAGCATGAAGCATATAATATGTAATAAAATCTGGCTTTTAATGAGCCGATTGACTAGTGTTATAATTCAAAAGACAACCCCTTGTAGTTAATGAATATGAAACTAACGGTAGCTGCTAAATGTTTCCTCTGTTTGTAATGCTTGCATTGAGTTTGTTCGTTATTTTAATGAGCAGACTTGATGAACTAGAGGCATCTCAAGCAAGGAAATGTCATAAATAGTTTTGGAAGGAGAAGTAGCTCAAATCATATCAGGCATACTGAGTCCTCAACGTTGATGGAGCAATTTAATGGAAAGAATCTTTTAAAGTGCATGATGTGGTTCTTTTGAAAGAGTAACATCTTGCTAGGAAAAGCACGGTGATTAAAATAGCCTTGTGATTAGCAGACATCACCGGTGCGATACAGTACTCTTCTTAACAGACTTTTAAATGACTCTCACAAAATGTTCAAGAAAAACTTCAGTTACAGAACTGTGGTGTGCAATAGTTTAACAATGTACAAAATGCAATTTAGCATTGTATACAATTTGTTTTACAATATTTTGCTCCATTATATTCCAGCATTCGCTGCCTACAGGTTATGTTTTATATGTCAAGTGCAAGCCACCTGTGCTGATCTGTAAACGATGAATAATTTTTCAACTTAGCAATTAAACATTTAAGTGCAAGAATCTTTAGTTACAATGTTTGATGGATGATGTGCATCAACCAGCTGCTGTAGTAGATTGTAAAACAAATTTTAAAAAAAAGAAATTTAAGTACAAATTAGATAAGAAAAAAAAAACATCTTAACACTCACCATCAGATCCAAACAATGACAAATGTAAAACAGTTTGCATTAAAACTGATGCCAATTTTCAGTAAGCATCGAATGGCATGGATAATCAGGTAATTTTACATGGTTTTCTTTAGCCGAATTTTCAGCAGAATCTAAAACAGCTTTGTCTGAGACTGAAAATTCACCTCTTACCAAGCAAAATGGAATTAATATTCAAGCTATGCCTTCTGCATAATGGTAAGAGGAAGATGTATCCACTTATTTATTTATTTATTTATTTAACATTTCTTTTATACTGCGCTATTTACAATCAGTGCGGTGTACATTGAACAAGAACATACTACAATGCATACAAATAACATTGAGTTTACAATGAACAGGGAAATTTAACAGAGGACAACCAGGGGAACTATGTACAGATTAACTTAATGCTATATGCAATAATATAAAACTCGTTTGGATGTTACCTTTATACGTGATAGACAGTGGCCCTATTCATTTAGGTAGAACTGCTGAATTTGCAGCCCTAAACATAAAAGCATAAGCTAGCCATTTAAAGTTAGGACTGCTACTTGTGCAGTTCCTCTGAATGGGCAAATCTGTATAGTGGCTAAATATTGCTCCACATGTATTTCAGCTCCACCCCTGTAATGTCCCTGGACCTTTTAAATCTAAACAGAGACATTTTGACCAGACATCTAGGGGGGATATTCAAAGGAATTTACATGGATTGCAGATCTGGAAACCATGTAAATGCCACTGAATATCTGCCATTGCCCTCTCCAAAGCTAACTGGGTGTGTCGTGACATTCCAGGGCAGTACCTTTCATAAACCCGGCAGCGGCGATATTGAGTCACTACCCAGTTCCCAACATGCGGCAAAACTCAAGCGCAGTAAAGGCTGACAACTTTTGCCACAGAAGCTAATTGGACAGCGGCTGAATATCACCGCTGCCCAGTTAGCGTCCTGGCAATCCTCCAACCCAAATATTCAATGTCGGGGCACGCATATGGCCCTGGCATTGAATATCCAAGTTTGGAGTTCAGATCAGCTAGCTGCTACTGCTGAATACCGCAAACCCCCCCCCCCCCCTCCCCTTCACAAACTTTATCCATTCTCTGGCACTTATTTAAAAAACACATTTATGCAGTTAGCATTATGTGTTGGCTGAAAGAGTGCTCTTGAGTATCTACTTACATGTGTCCAGTTAGATTTAGGATATCTACTTGTGTGATTGGAACTTAATTAGCTGTTTAATGCTGAAAGCATGCACTGACTGGCTGAATCAAAAACCTGCATTGGGAATGACTCCAAAGTCATGACTACAATTGTGAGCCCTTAGAATGTGGCAAATAAATTTGGTCAGCTAGAAAGAGAAAATTTTCAAAGTGAGTGATTTACCTGGGTAAATTCCAAAACCAGATAGGCAGATCTTTTCAGAACTGACCCCATCATAACAAGGCAACACACTAGATGGTGACATTGGCAGAAAAGCATCAGCTGGGCTATCCAATCTGCCAGTTGTTCTCTGGCTTTGTAGATGATAATAAATATGTTTTCTTAAATCAAAGCCAGCACTAGTCCCCTAATCTTTATCCAAGCTGTCAACCCTGTTCTTTCTCCTGCCTTCTTCATCTATTCCAACAGAGGAGATGGTGCTGACCTTTACCATCTCTTCCTGAAGACTGTTTCAGGTTTTGCTTCTTCTTTGGTTCTTACTATACTTAGGGGTATGTTTACAAAGCAGTGGCAATGGCCTCCATGTGATATCAGAGCCGCAGCCCCATTGAATTCAATGAGGCTGCGGCTCCGGCTGCTACTGCTGTTTTGTAAACATACCCCTTACTGTAATCTAACATCCAGGTACCTTTCCGTGTCTAAACATCAAGCTTTGTAGTAATCCAAACATCAACCAAAACTAATGAGGTTGTAGTCCAAGACCATTGCTAACTATCCCCACATGACCATCAGAACTACCCAAGCTTTCTTTCTTTCTTTCTTTAACATTTCTTATATACCGCGCTATTTCTCATCAGTGCGGTTTACATCGAACAATAAAACACTTGGACATACAGATTTTGTCCTACATTTACATAAAACAGGGTTTTAACATGGATTAACTGGGGAAACTATATACATATGAAATTATGTTACAAGAGATTAACAGGTTGAACTCATAATGGATTTTGCAGTGAGAGTTTGATTACTGCGTATTTGCACTCTCTTGGTCATAAAGAGTTAAGGAACTGTAATATCATATGGTGTATATTAAGAATGCAGTTTTAGTGTGCATATGTTCACGGTTGACATGCTTGAGTGAGTGCTTTGGTGGAGGGGGAATCGTCGAGCTGAGTGAGTGTGTGGGTAGAGGGGGAGTCATTGAGCTGTGTAAAGTGCATGAGGAACAAGTGATGCTTGATGGCCTTTCTAAATTGAGTGAGGTCCCTGATTGCTCTTATGCTATAAGGGAGTTTGTTCCAACACCTTGGGGCATAGCTTGTAAATGCCCTATTGATGGTTGATTGATTAAGTTTCATAGATCCACTTGGTATAACTAGAGTATTTTCCAAGATTGCTCTTCTGGATCTGTTGTTGGGGGTGTGGACGAGCAGATCAGCAATTGAGGAGGGTGATGTTTTGTTGATTGCTTTAAAGGTGATGAGGAGAGCCTTATAAGTGATTCTGCAGCTTATTGGGAGCCAGTGAAGCTCTTTTAATATAGGTGAGATGTGGTCTTTTCTGAATACTCCGCAGAGGACATGAGCTGCTGCGTTCATGGCTAATTGTAGTGGGTTTAGAGTATGTTTTGGGAGGTCATGTAGTATTATATTACCATAGTCAAAATGCGGTGTCACTAGGGCCTGGAAAATATTTCGGAAGTCATCAATTTCCATCATGGGTCTCAGGTGGCGGAGGGTTTTGATTTTGAAGTAAATAGATCTTGCTGTGCACTTGATGTGATCTTTGAAGTCCAAATGTTGGTCTAATATTACCCCTAGATAGCGTATGTTGGATCTGACCGGAAGTTCTGCGTCTCTGACTTTTAGTGTTGATGATGGGGAGAAGTCTTTGTTCCGTGTGATAAATAGCACTTCTGTCTTTTTGAAGTTTATACGTAAATTCTGACTAAAGAGCCAGTCTGTTATTGCGTCGAAACATTTAGTCAACATTGTGAGATCTGGGCATGTGACCGTTATAGGTGTGAATAGTAAGACGTCATCCGCATACATGAGGCAGGATATGCCGAAGGAGCGGGTTATGTCGCAAATTGGCTGCATATATATGTTGAAAAGTAGTGCAGATAATGACGACCCTTGTGGTACTCCCTGTCTTTGCTGGAAGGGTTCTGATGTATTGTTGCTGATTCGAACTTGCTACCATCTTCCTTGAAGGTAAGACTTACACCAGTCCCATGCGTGGTCATGGATTCCCTTTGCATGGAGTCTCATCAGGAGAAGCTCGTGATCAACTGAGTCGAACGCTGCTGAAATAACCAGGAAAATCAAAGCAAAGCCTTTCTTGATGTTGTCTATCCCATTGGTGAGTGTGTTTGTCAATGAGGTCAATAGGGTTTCTATGCTGTGCGCCTCTCTGAATCCATGTTGACATGGGTCTAAAGGGGATGTTGCGTCAATGTGCTGTTGAATCTGTCTTTGAGTTGTTTTCTCCAGTATTTTAGCTAGGAAAGGGATACTGGAAATTGGTCGGTAGGAGTCCTCTTTCTTCGGATCGAGCTGGTTATTTTTCAATAAAGGTCTTATGGATGTTTTCTTGAGGGTGTCCGGGAAGATTCCAGTTTTAAAAGATTGCTTTGCGATATCAGCTATGAATGGGCTTAGTTCTGAGCGCATTGTTCTGATCCAGTGCGCTGGGCATGGGTCATTAGGTGCTGTCATGGTATTGATGTTGGCAATTGTTTCCTCGATGGTTTTCACTGATGGGGGTGAGAGCTTGGTTAGTGGAGAATGTATGTGATGGTTCTGATGGGATTCACGAGGTGTAGTAGTGACTACTTTATTGCTTTAGATTGGATGTAGTTAGCGTATGTCTGGGGTTGTATATACTCCTGTTGTGGTTGGGGAGGTTGGCTGGTCAGAGATTTTGCTAGATTGAAAAGGTCGCGAGGCTTATTCAACAAGCGGTTAAGAAGCTCGGCATGGAATTTTTTTCTCTCTGTCCACGTTGAGTCCCTATGATTTTTCAGATGTTCTAGATATGTAGATTGGTCTGTTGAACTGTGGGTCCGTCTCCACTTTCTCTCCAATTTTCTCAGATGTAGTAATGAGGATAGTAGCTTGGAGGAGAACCATGGGGCGTTCAGCTTCTTGGAGGAACTACTATTGGTTGTAGGCTTTTTGTCATTCCTTGGCTGCCGGGCGTGCAGAGTGAGGGTGTTATTCCAGTTTTGAGCAATTCGTTGATGTTGGCAGATGGTTTGGATAATGTTGGGAGTACCTGCTGAGTGAACAGCTCTCTGTCTAGTTGTTTGAAGCGGATTGGTTTTTCAGGTGTACAGGTGATTGGGCAGCAGTCTGTTGTTTGTAGCGTTGGTATCTGAAATGTTATTAGGTTATGGTCAGACCAGGGGACAGGGTTAACTGATAATTCAATTTGCCTCAGCCTGCTAGAGACTCTGGGTGGAATGAAGATTAGGTCAAAGAGGTTGCCTTGTTGGTGGGTGGGGTCTTTTACGACCTGTTCGTAGCCGAGGTTGGACATTGCTTCTAGGAAGGTATTAGCTAGTTCCTGCTGAGTGGAGGCAAGATTAAAGTCTCCCATCAACCAGTTTGTTTTGTAGGTGTCTTGAGGATTACAGGCTAGAGCAATCACATCAGAGAGTTCATCTGATGCGGTGCCGGGTGCCCTGTAAATGAGGTTTATAGTGTTATGCTTGTTGGAGACTGTTAACATATTTAGGTGTGGCGTTGTCTTAGTGAAGTTAATTTGGTATTGTAGTGCAGTCTTTGCTAGGATGAGGACACCACCTCCTCTTCTGCTTTCTCTGTTGCATGTGAAGATCGAGAAATTAGTTGGGGTGATTTGATTTAGTATAGCATTATCCGTGTCTGAGAGCCACGTTTCAGTAACCAATAGGATATCTAGGTTGAGCTTTGAAAGTAGGTCTGTGATGGCAGGCCATTTGTTGCGGATGGATCGTGCATTGATGAGGGCGCACTTGAGGGCTTTTTGGTTCGGTTCTTCCTTATGGTTTGTTGTTGTTGCGGGTTCAAGTGTGACATAGAGCAGATGTGACTGCCTTTTGTGGTATGGATTTGGGGGTGGTTGGTATTGGTTATGGTAATATTTCCTACTTCTTGGCGCCTGATGTACTCATACCATTGCCATTAGGGATATAGCTGTGTTTGTTCATCAAACCTGTTTTTTTCAAAGGAAATTGATGGCATTTTTTTTACCTTTGAAAGACCAGATTTGATTGGAGTGATTCTGGGCCAAGATCGCACTAAAAATGTTCCGATTCATTTTTTTGTAAAAAGCTCTTCCTTTCAGTTGAAACGTCTAAGTAGAGTGAAACTTTGATACATTCACTAATCAGATAGCAGTCAGATTATTGTGACATTCTTTACATGAAAATCTCCAAGAATATAATCCACATCCTTAAACTTGTCTAAAATCTGGTCAGCCATCTTTTAACAGGCCAATGAATGAGAGATTATGCCTATCATTTTCTGCTAGAGCTGGATTGGCTACCAGTTAGCTTCAGGATTAAGTTTAAACTATCAGTATTAGGGGTATGTTTACTAAACGGTGCTAACGGCGCAGCTGCGATGTTATTGCATGATACGTGATGTTATCGTGCAAAAATGGCGAATTATCATGCGAGAATGTCACGTATCGTGCGATAACGTCTCTGGCGGTATTAAGGTAAACAGAGGGTGGAGTAAGGCTCCCCAGAGGGCAGAGTAAGGCTCCCTAGAGGCAGAGATAAGGGGTCAATGGGTGGAGAGTGAGCGGGGAGAGGCCCAATGCACACTAACGCCGTGAAATGAAGGTCTGAAAAATAGCGCCAGTGAAAACCTCGCGCTAGAGGCACATTTCCAGGGGAGAGAGACCATTTCAGTCAGCAATGTGCAGCAAAGACAGGGAAACCAAGAAAAGTGATAGTAGTGATACATGTACAGCAACATCATAGTGCCCAAGTACAAGAGACCATTAAGGTGAGACTGCAGAGGGATGCATGCGCGACATGCAGTGTGGCAGCTGGGGCACAGGGTTGGCTAGGCAGATGCCTAGGTGACGCATAGGAATGTAGAAGCGGAAAACCAGCAAGACAGCAACTGACCAAGGGCAAACATGGCCACAACTGTGTGTCCCACAGTGTCCCAGGGGACAGTACCCAGCAAGTACCACAAAGGGCACATAACATCGGCAGGTGGTGCCGGGGGTAAGCGTGGATGTCTATGCAGGCACCCCTACCCCATATCACGCACCAGAGGCAGCCGCCTACCGGCACACTGGATGGCCTGGGACTGCGCACCACCAGCACCACCGGCAGAAGGGCATGTCAGCATGGTGGCAGAGGGGGCAGTGGCATCTACTCATAGCAGACCATGGCCAAGCCCCGTTTAGGTGTGTGCCATGCACTGCAACAGACAAGATCTGTCTGACAAACAGTCATGGTATCCCCAGGGAATGATTTGCCCCTGTGGCAACAGTATGGTGCAGTACACACAGACAGTGTGTTCAGGGGCAGAAGGTCACCGGTTCAAATCCCAGCTGTGGTTCCTGCAAACCATGTCCCTATATTTTAACCAGTACTAAACCATGGTATAAAGATGCAACCTTTATTGCAGATAAAATAAACATGCCCTAAGCGCCTATATTCTACCCTACAGAGCACAGACACCATAAACATGTGCAATCCCTAGAACAGATTTTCCCAAGTGCAGCCCTGGAGGACCAAACACCATTCAGGTTTCATGCTGTCCCTAATAAATATGCCTGTGCTGCATTTGTATCCACTGCCCCCATTGTATGCAAATGTATCTCATGCATATTCATTAGGGACAGCATGAAAACCTGATCCGTGTTTGGTCCACCAGGACCAGAGTTGGGAACCTCTGCCCTAGAACAGCGTCCAACAGGGGCACAAACACCCACACTCACACCCACATGCTCCACTATCCAAAGCCTCATGGAGAGTCAGGCTGTTGGGCCCTGTGCAGAGCAACATCTCCCAATACTAGCACCTGCATACCTTAACAATGCCGTCCTAAACTTGGGAACACGTTCCACATATATCAAAAGGTTGCTATGATTAATGTCAGATAACAAATCCTAAGTTAAGCATAATTTGTTGACAGAGATTCATCATAGCAACATTTCTGATATCTGTGGAGTGTGTTTCAGTTTTGCTTCTGACTGTGTTTATCACCCCGGGGAGTGACCCCCAACAGTATTGCATACCATAGCAATGACCGCACTGTGCTCAGGACTGGTGTGGCAGCAAGGGATGCTAAAAACCTCTCTATTTGCACAATGCTGGCATAGGTGTGGGAGTGTGTGTATGTCTATCCAGTGTTTTGTGGTTGCCTACACCTTACTGAGTCCACACTGCTTGTACTTTTTCCATTGTTAGCCTGACAATGTGCATAATGAGGAGCAAGGTACTGTGGGTATGGCCCAGACAGGGTGGCCTGGGCATTGTAGTGCCCGACCACCACCTGCACGGACAGTGTGGCCACAGCATGTCATGCTGGGGGGGGGGGGGGTCACTCTCACCCTGACTAAGCATTGACCATGTCATGGCTAGGTTCCCCCATAGTGCTGTACAGTGTTTCTTTTAAGTGATATTTATGGGTTTCCTTTTCTGCAGGACTGGGGTTGATGGTCCTCTCTACTTCCCTCATTGCAAAGATGTAGAATGTGGATCTGTTGGTGGGTGATCCTCTCCCACAGACAGTGGGTTGGGTGGTGCTACATAATCTGCTTTTGGGGGGCCAACCACCACCCTTCTTTTATAACATGTGACCATGGCAACCACACAGAATATCACTATTCTGGGTGCATCATAGTCCACAAGGACTAGATGTGACTGGGAAATACACATGGACACAGGTGCATCCTAGGTGTGTCTGCAAGAACTACCTATCACACACTGGCACTGATGGGGACCTGCAGCACAGCCTATCTCAGCTAAGTCAGGTGCTGCGGACCTAGTGCTGGGCGCCCACCTCACCCTCAGGGTGAGCACAGGAACCGCACAACATCACGGTCTGTAGCTACTCTGTGCCTGTAACACACACTTTCATTTCCCCCTACCAGGCTGGGGTGCTATAGAGGCGCATACCCCATCTTTTGAGTAGCTGTAGGCTGCTGAATGTGCATGTGCAGTGCATCATGGGTACGGGTGGGTTTACCCTATCCTGGTAACCACAGCTGACAGTTTGTGTGGTAACCTTCAGTCTTTCTGTAGCCAGCCAGCAGTCTGTCTGAGGCATTTCCTTTTAATTTAAATCAGTGCTGCCAGCAAAAACACCCTCACAGTGTCGTAGCCTAAGGTGCCTCATAAGGCGCCCTATAGGGCACATTATAAGGTGCCTTGGCGGACAGTGCACTTTATAATGTGCCCTATGGAGTGCCTTATCGGGAGCCTTATGTGGCACCTTAGGTTATGGCACTGTGAGGGTATTTTTGCTGGCAGCACTGATTTAAATTTAAAAAAGGAAATGCCTCAGACAGCCTTCTTACATAACACCACTGCAGAATTGAACCCATGACCTCTGACTCCACAGTCATTGCAGCAACCAGTGGGCTACATCTTTATTGCTTCTAATATTGCACTGCCATGAACTTAGGGTTAACGCGCGTTATCGTGTCACGGCGTCCACTATCGCGCGATACAGATTCTTGCTACCTTGCTGCCGGAATGCCCACTCCTTATATGGCATTCTTCATATTATCGCTGCAACTAGCGCCGGTAACATTAAGACGGTTTAGTAAATATACCCCTTAGTGTCTAAAAGTTTACACAATATAGGGTCAGGCTACTTGAAAGACTGCAAATTTGTAATCGTTCACGTGTTTGGAGATCCTCAAATAACATGTCGCTTCTGCTTTTCTTTTTGAACGAAGTCAAATCAGAGGTCACTCACAATAAAGCTTTTTCCTTATTGATTTTCAGTAATATAATTCATTTCCAATTGGGCTCCACATGTTGTGTGATCTATTACTATTCAAGCATAAGATTAAGACCTGGCTCTTTCAACAGATGTGTGGGTTCAATTGAACTGTTCGTATGACTTCTCTGTTGCCACTGCTTTAAGAGTTGCCTGTCATTGCTTTTAAGTTTATAACAATTTTATCTTTTATTTTTATTTTCTACCCAGCATATTTTGTGATTTATTGGTTATGATGACATAGGGAAGGAATGGTTATAATTGTACCTGCTTCAATAAATAAATACACATACAGTATTGGTGAAGAAGCATATGGATATACAGTATTGGTGAAGAATCCAATGTTCATCTCTTCTCAGAGTCTAAATCACTACTGTTTACCATTTAGATCTGATCTGGAATCAGTCATCATTTTGTGTTCCCTAGAGGAGAACGTAAGGTCCAATAAAATCCATTAAGGGGGTTATGTCAGAAGCCTTATTCGTGATTTGCATGTGTAAACATGCATCCACATGCAAATTTTACACATGGATGCCCACATCTTAGGGACGTGGTCTAGGTGGGATGCAAAACTACATTCCCCATTTTATAGAGTAAATGCACGTGCAAGTCCAAAATTGTCCACATCTGGCTTTACATCGCTCCCTGACATGAATAAGTATGTAACATGCACCCTTTTCCCCTTCTTTACAGGAGGGATTAAGGGGCATATCCCTCCCAATCTCTCAGTGTTTATTTCTCCTTCAAAAACTGAAATTACGTAAATATAGGACCTTTTGTAGTTAGGTAGCAGTATTTTAACATTTAGGTTTGCAAAATGGCTTAGAATCTCATGTAAGTGCCAACATTTAAGGGTACTAGGAACCATTAAGGGTGCATCATTTGCACATGCAAAACAGCATCATTAAGGGCTCCAATGTGCATTAAAGGATAGGGTGGGGAGAGGGTGTTCTTGCAGTAAGGGCACTAGCAGACAGTTATCGGATGGTAACAGGACATCCGGCGGTAGGATGCTGAGCATGCACCTTAACTCCCAATAAGGCCGGCTGCCAGTCACATTTGAGCTGTTGGATGGGAGAAAAGGTAATGTCATATCTGTGTGTCCCTTACATGTTAGACAGTGAGTGTGAGGATAATGTGGAAAGCAGTTTGACTGTATCAATGAGGGGTGCTCATGTAGCCTGCTGTGATGTCAGTGGGTGGCATAGGATTGGGTAGAAGTGTGCCCTGGAGGTGCCAGCATGGCCACGATGTGGGAATCAAAAGAAAGATTGTCAGGAGAGGTGTAACTCAAAGGGAATTGACTGGCAGGAGAAGTGTGATTGATACATCCTAATAAGTACAATTTCACCATGTGGGACATGGTGTAGCAGCTGGCAGGAGAATACATAGGGGAACATGATGGACATATGCTGACAGATGGGCTGCAGGATGGATGGGGGTAGATGAGAGTGCTGTATGGCCTTGCTGTTCCAATGTCCCCAATATGACCTCACAAATGCAGTTAACCTCAGTTGTGTGTGGGAAAAAATGTTGCTGTGCCACAGGTAAGGTCTATTGCCATCTATTTGGGTGTCACAGCTGTCTCAGCTGCTCTAACTGCCATACAATCTCCCTGACACATGCATATAACAACTGGCCAAGTAAGTAGGCTATGGTCCAAGGGCAGAACAGCCACACATCTGTACAAGCTGCATGCAAACACAAAGTACTCTTGTACAGATACGGTCTACACTCATACTGTCTGGTGAAAGAAGGTCACTCGCATGATATTACACACCAGACATCCATTCATGTCTCTGAAC
This sequence comes from Ichthyophis bannanicus, assembly GCA_033557465.1. NCBI lineage: Eukaryota > Metazoa > Chordata > Amphibia > Gymnophiona > Ichthyophiidae > Ichthyophis > Ichthyophis bannanicus. The sequence continues at coordinate 110,852,786 of CM066035.1, forward strand.
TGATGTGTCAATAACATTGGCCACATGTAGCTAGTAAGGACCTGCGATGATCTAGAAAGGTTGCCATCACAGGACCATGCCGTGCCTGCATGTACGCATATATGTGATGGAGCAAAAGATGTTCATTCACTGTTATCACAAAAGCTTTTGGTCATGTGTCAAGCAACTACAGGGTGAAATTTTCTGACCCTTTGCAATGTGCTGCAGCAGAGCCAATAAAGTCATGCTGACAGATGGGTATGATTGCAATGTGCATGCTTGCAGACCTGATGTGCAATCCTAACACATACAAACAGACTAATATTAATGTATACCCTCAGGTCAATGCTGACTCCTGGCAACCCAGCAGTGAGATCAGAAATAGATTGCCAGGCTTTTCTTCTGAGACAATGGAGGATCAAGGGACTTTCCCAAGGTCGCAAGTGGGATTTGAATCCTGGTCTGTTCCTTACTAACATACACAATATAAAAAAAAAGCCCTAAACACTCCCAGGGACAAGGAAGATCACTTACATCAACTAACAGAGGAGAAAAAGACCTCAGGATTGAACAGTGCCCCAATACATGGCAGTATCAATCCCTGCCACTAGGGAGTTTTCATTTATAGACATCATCAATCTTAAGAAAACACTTCATTTATTTTTCATTTTTTATTTTTAATTTCAATAATTAACTAAAATGCCTAATTTTTATTTTTTTATTATCTAAGTTCTGTTTAACAAACAGAGAAATGTCCATTTCTCAGCAAATTCTTATGTAGCAACACACGGCTTTACAACGCTCAGTGAACACTATTGGGATGATGCAGAAAACTAGCGCGACCTTTGAGCACAGATAATGCCACATTAAAGCACACTTTAAGCACTGTTAAGCTAACAACAAATGCAGAAAAAACTAGCCCCCAATTAAAGACATGGGGTATGTTTACTAAACTGCGGTAATGTTACAGACAACACGTTAGGTAACGTTAACGATCATTAGGTAACGCTAATGCGCGGTATATAACGTTAATGCACGTTAACATTACCTAACGAGCGTTAGCGTTCCCGGCTGCGGTAAACACCGCAGAGGGTGGAGCGAGGGCAGAGAGAAGGGGTCAATGGGTGGGGAGTGGGCGGGGAGTGGGCAGGGAGTGGGCAGGGAGAGGCTCCCTGCACACTAACGCATTGAACTGAAGGGCTGAATCCTACCACGGATGAAAACCTGACGTTAGATGCACATTTGCAGGAGAGAGAAACAATTTTAGTGTCAGCAATGTACAGCATAGGCAGGGAGCCCAAGAACCGTGATAGTAGTGCTCCATTGTCAGCAACAGCATAGTGCCCAAGTATGAAAGGCAACTATAGCGATAGTGCAAATGGGGCATAGGGGGCTGCAGGCAGGACATGTAGCGGGGGCAGCTGGGGCACAGGGTGGACTAGGCAGGCGTCTAGGTGGCACATAGGACATAGAAACTAGAAATCAGCATGACAGCATCTGACAAAGGCCAAACACAATCCACCTACATCTACCTGGTCCACCCGAGCTAACAGTTGCCAGGGCACTGACCCAACAAACACAAGGAGCAGGAGATGTTCGAAGAGAAGGGTCTTTATTGTGCACAGGACACCCCAACGCGTTTCGGCAACGCCTTCCTCAGGGGGAGAAACACTGACAAATACAATCAAAGTATGTTCATTAAAAACAGAAAAGAAAACTTAAAACACAATTAAAAACATATATTAAAATATGAAAGCACCGGCAGGATATGAAACATAGATAATATAGTAATACATAAAAACATAGAATTATATAATAATACAATAACAAATTGCAATAAAAAATACAATAAAAGATACAATAAAAAATACAATAAAAAAGCACAAGAACACAGCAGGGCTGAGGAACCAGAAGAATTTATAGAACAATGTATAAAGGAAAAAAGAGCATAACACAGAGAAGATGTGAAAGCATACTATATATACCATATAAATGGAGCTAATATACTAATGAAATTAACATAAAACACTGGGACTAAAATATAACTCTAATATAAACTAATGAAAAAACAAAGGACCTGATTAGGTCAAGCACACTGCATATAATTGTAATAAATAGATAAGCAATAACTACTATCCAAATAAAACTTAATACACAAGGAAGAATAAACACGAAAATGGGTAAAAATAAATATGTAGTAGTCAGTATATTAAAAAAGAAAGAATAAAATACAATAATCATCTTATGAAAGGGGATTGAAAATGACAATAAAAATAATTAATAAAAAATAAATAATAAATAAATTAAAAATAAACAATTCAAATAAGTATGTTATAATAATGCAATAAAACAAGAATAAATTATAAATTGCAATCGCAAGTTTAAATGAACTAGGCTAATAAACTGAGACCATAAACATCAATAAGTCTGGCATAAAACATAACAATGACGTCCACCAGAAGTAAAATGAGTTGACTACACGTTAATAATAAGGAAATGAAATAAAAAAAACAGAAATAATAATAAAATAAAAATAATAATAATAATAAACCAACAAGTGAAGTCTTGAAAGTAAAAATACTAACAAGTAAAAACTAAAAGAAATGGTAAAAAGGGGCACAACAAATACTTGACAGAATGACATATGTGACAATCAAAAATTTGTAGATACCCGCCCTTCTATAAACTAACACAGAATTGCAGCTGTATACGAAGATATAATACAGGGGGACCATGGTGTACCATCACAAACCAAAACATAAAACCATATAATGAAAAACAGGAAACTCTAAAAAATGCTAAAGACCAAGAAAAATATATATGCCATAAATATTAAAACAATAAATAATGATAAAATAATATAATAATATAAATGAATAATAATATTGAAATTTAAAAAATATACGTGGTAATGATGAATATGTTATACATCCTATAATGGAGTAGTGAGGAGATGGTAATATTGTTTATTCACCAAACAGCTCATCGCAGTATAGCAAAAAAAACATATATGAAACGCCAATGAGGCAGAAGAAGCAAAACGCTATTCATAAAAAGTGCTGTTTGAGAAAAAATTATTGTATTATACATATGCAATAATGAAAAACGTGCAGTGGTGGAGAGGAACAATGGATTAATATAAGTGTGCCCCGGAGATCGTCTGCACCGTATAAGCAGTATGCAAAGGAGTGAAGCATTGGTTGCCGTGAGTGCACGGCGAGCTATAAGGAATTAAATGAATAACATCGAGCGTAACCTTATGAGGCCATGTACCAAAGTGCATAGCATAAGCAGCATTTAAATACATAAACATAATGGGGAAGCCGGAATTATGACCGCAGGGAGATGTACGATGTCAACTTATAAAAAATCAATCAAAAACGGCTAATTGCCCCAGCAGAATCGCATGTTCAAGGGGGGACCGGAAAAAAATATATATAATAAAAAGAAAGCCATGGGGGAGAGAGTAAACTCACGTGGATAACATAATCCAAGGGGTCGGTCATAAGCAATACTAACAAGAAGGGAAGGCAGGCTGACGCCGAGTACACGGCGAGCTATAAGGAATTAATGAATAACATCAAGCGTAACCTTATGAGGCCATGTACCAAAGTGCATAGCATAAACAGCATTTAAATACATAAACATAATGGGGAAGCCGGAATTATGACCGCAGGGAGATGTACGGTGTCAACTTATAAAAAATCAATCAAAAACGGCTAATTGCCCCAGCAGAATCGCATGTTCAAGGGGGGACCGGAAGAAAAAATAAGAAAGCCATGGGGAAGAGAGTACGCTCACATGGATAACATAATCCAAGGGGTCGGTCATAAGCAATACTAACAAGAAGGGAAGGCAGGCTGACGCCGCGATATGAACTATACATAAAATGAGGCCACACCGGCTCCAGTGAAAGTAACAGTGTAGCTCAAAAAAAGTATGTAAGACAAATAACAAATTAACCCAGAACAAAGGGCAGGAAGGTGATAGTTACTGCTACTATGAAGGAGATTTAAAAACTCACCCATATGCACGTTGGTAAAAATCGCACCAAATCAGTTTAAAACGAATCACAATGAAGCTAAAGGAAAAATAATGTACAATCAGACCAAAAGGAAACTCAGAGAAAATGGAAGTTTCATAAAGAATAGTCACCAATTGACAAACTCACGATCTGGAAGAACCTCAAAGTGCAAAGTCAGCCGTTGTAAACGGAGAATGTAGCTTTCAGAGCGCATTCAAAACGGCTAAAGACATTAGGTAGCTGAACTGCACTACTATTTAAATGACGATTTTGGCGCCAACTTTGAAACAGCGTGATACTTGGGGGAGGAGCCTCAAACATGTTGTGTTTCAAAAGTGATTGAAAGACAAAGGGGAGGAACTTATATTGTAAGCACTATAGTGTTGGGGGAAGAAACTCAGAGTACTGCATTGCAAAAAGAAGGGAGTGATTATGCCTCTAATCAAGAAGAGTAAAATAATGAAAAAATGATGAGAAAGGGGGGGGGAGGAAAAAATGTGTACTGCAGGGGAGGAGGGGTGGTCAACCCAAAAAAACTGATAAATCTACCTCCTGATTCAAACCAAAGGGTTCCAAAGTATTAAACTCATAAATGAACCTTTGCTCAAATCTTAACAGAGTTTTCTCTATGTTACCTCCCCGCCAGTGTGGAACTATGGTTTTAAGCACCATGAATTTAATATCACTAATATGATGATTCATGTCCACCCAATGGGAAACCAAAGGTTTATCTGGATGTTTCCTAGAGATGTTGCTGCGATGTTCGATTATGCGGGTACGGACCTGTCTCGAGGTCTTACCAATGTATAATTTATGACATGGACATTGTATTAAATAGATTACGTTAGCCGTTTTACAGTTAGAGTAATGGTGTAAAAATCTTAATCCAGTTAGACATAAAAGTTTCATCATCCTTGAACATGCCAGGTGCTTTCTGAACTCGTAGACCTCTAGGTATAATCTTCTTCCTACAGTACTCGAGTAGAGAGGCTGCGTGTAAGTCTTCTCTGATCAAGCGCTGTGTCAACCACACACAATCTTGCCACTCATCCTCTAAATCAGCATGTTCAAGGATGATGAAACTTTTATGTCTAACTGGATTAAGATTTTGAACAAATGCTCTTTAGACTTAATGATTCTTTTAATTAACACATCTAAACGCAGGGCTGAGGTTTTGAAACCTCAAGTAGAACAGAAGATTGAACATCTCAAAAAGAAAGACACACAATTTGATATTGAGAAAAGGAAATTTGATCAGAATACGTTGGATTATAAGAAAGGTGTGAAAGAGAAGAAAATTAAAAAATTGAAGCGGGATGAAGATGATTACAGGTTGAACATGGTGTATTATTGGACCTACAATAAATCCGACTTTAGGGATAGGAAGAGAAATTTTTCCTATAGACGGAGGGAGTCACCCAGACAAGTCTATAGGAATAATCCTAGGGGTAATGTAAGGAATAGATCTAGATTCCCATCTATAACTCCCGAAGTCGAGAGACACACTAAAAGAACAAGACATCACTCACGAGAACAGGTCAACCCTTCTGCGTCTCTATTCTCCACTGAACGACCCCCACCGAGAGAGAATAATTATGTTAAGAGACGGGATTTTACGATGGACAAACTATGGGAAAAAGGAAAAAGAAATCTGTCCCCCAAGTCGCCGCAACATCGTCCATACAAGCCCAGGCATTCACCGAACAGACAATACCCACAACGAATGAGAACGCACAGTCAGGGCCTAATGACCAAGAGACAACTCGATTGGGACCTCTAAATGCAGTTATCAATCTTTCTAAATATTCACCATCAGAGGCAGAGCTTGAAGTCCTTAACAAGGGCCTTACCTTTGTACCCACCAAGTCTCACGATAGGTTTGCCACTCATGTTGAGTTATTCAAATTTTTCCGGAAATTAAAAATTGTAGATCATTTTTTTGACGCACCTAGTAATGATGCAGTTGATCCTTCGGTTGTCAAAAAACCATCCACATGGATCCCCCCTTGCAAACCTAATAATATGATTGCGGCATATGAGTCGGTTGTCCTCAGCAGGATTAACAATCTATATAAGACACACACTAAGAAACCTTTTTATAATCTGACATGTTCTCAAAAGGCAGCCCTTCAGAGTTTAAAGTCTAACCATGACATCATTATTAAACCGGCTGACAAGGGTGGAGCCATAGTCATACAAGACAAAGACACATACATAACAGAAGTCCTGCGCCAATTGAATGACACGGAATACTATTTAAAGATTTTTGATGACTCCACTGATCGACTGCGACATAAGGTTGAGACTTTGTTGTATATTGGTAAAGAAGCAGGGTACCTCACTACAAAAGAAATTTCATATCTCACAGTCTTACATCCCATCACACCTACTATATATATGCTCCCCAAGATTCATAAATCCTTACAGAATCCACCGGGACGGCCTATAGTATCGGCGATTGGATCACTCTTTGAGCCCCTATCGAAACTTCTTGATGTACATTTAAGACCTTTTGTTACACAAGCATCCTCTTATGTTAGGGACTCTACACATATTATACAGATTTTACAGGCATTTCAAGGTCCTTTCGAAGATGTGCTCCTTGTTACTTACAACATCCGCTCATTATATACTAATATTCCACAACAGGCTGCCTTGGAGGTATTAGCTAATACCTTAATTAGGAGACCCAAACCAGTACGTACTCCGACCTTTTTCCTTACACAGTTAGCAGAACTTGCTATGACCGAAAATTATTTCTGCTTTAGAGGTATCTTCTATAAGCAGATCAAAGGTGTGGCCATGGTCTATCCCATGGCGCCCCGCCCGACATAGCAAATCTGTATGTCACCAATTTTGAGACCACTTTCTTGACATGTCATCCATACCAATCTAACGTGCTTCTTTGGAAGCGCTACATTGATGACGTTTTCATGATATGGCACGGTACGGAGACATTATTACAGACTTTCCATACGTGGCTCAATACATTAGACTCGAACTTACAATTTGAAGGTAACTATGATAGCAAAGAAATCTCCTATCTAGATATTCTCATCAAAAAATCCGACTCAGGTTCGCAACAACTCTTTACCGTAAACCTACGGATCGTAATACATTTCTCAAATACGATAGCAGCCATAATCCATCTTTTAAGAATAACCTTCCGGTCAGCCAGTTTTTAAGGATTAAAAGATTATGTACCGATAATAAGGATTTTGAACATCATGCCGTTGACATGATGAGTAGGTTTGCACAGCGTGGGTACCCTGCACCCTGTATTAAGAAAGCCTATCAGAGAGCATGTGCCACCGATCGTGCTTCCCTTCTTGAGAAGACTACATGCACACACTCTGATAAAATTGTTTGTCCTCTTACTTTTTCGGGTTGCTCTAGAGCCATAGATAATATCTTAAAACAAGAGTGGCATCTCCTTTCCACCATTCCGGCCTTTGCCACTAAAAGATTAATGATCGCTTATAAGCGTACTTCTAATCTGTCTGATTCACTTGTTCCATCTGCTCTTACTGTAACTAGGCCCTCCCCTACCATTAAGGGGCATTACAGTTGCGGCAACTGCTCAGTGTGCACCCATGCCATCACAGTTAAAGACTTTTTCTTGGACAATAATACTGGCCGCAAGTGCTTTTTACACCATTACTCTAACTGTAAAACGGCTAACGTAATCTATTTAATACAATGTCCATGTCATAAATTATACATTGGTAAGACCTCGAGACAGGTCCGTACCCGCATAATCGAACATCGCAGCAACATCTCTAGGAAACATCCAGATAAACCTTTGGTTTCCCATTGGGTGGACATGAATCATCATATTAGTGATATTAAATTCATGGTGCTTAAAACCATAGTTCCACACTGGCGGGGAGGTAACATAGAGAAAACTCTGTTAAGATTTGAGCAAAGGTTCATTTATGAGTTTAATACTTTGGAACCCTTTGGTTTGAATCAGGAGGTAGATTTATCAGTTTTTTTGGGTTGACCACCCCTCCTCCCCTGCAGTACACATTTTTTCCTCCCCCCCCCCTTTCTCATCATTTTTTCATCATTTTTTCATTATTTTACTCTTCTTGATTAGAGGCATAATCACTCCCTTCTTTTTGCAATGCAGTACTCTGAGTTTCTTCCCCCAACACTATAGTGCTTACAATATAAGTTCCTCCCCTTTGTCTTTCAATCACTTTTGAAACACAACATGTTTGAGGCTCCTCCCCCAAGTATCACGCTGTTTCAAAGTTGGCGCCAAAATCGTCATTTAAATAGTAGTGCAGTTCAGCTACCTAATGTCTTTAGCCGTTTTGAATGCGCTCTGAAAGCTACATTCTCCGTTTACAACGGCTGACTTTGCACTTTGAGGTTCTTCCAGATCGTGAGTTTGTCAATTGGTGACTATTCTTTATGAAACTTCCATTTTCTCTGAGTTTCCTTTTGGTCTGATTGTACATTATTTTTCCTTTAGCTTCATTGTGATTCGTTTTAAACTGATTTGGTGCGATTTTTACCAACGTGCATATGGGTGAGTTTTTAAATCTCCTTCATAGTAGCAGTAACTATCACCTTCCTGCCCTTTGTTCTGGGTTAATTTGTTATTTGTCTTACATATTTTTTTTGAGCTACACTGTTACTTTCACTGGAGCCGGTGTGGCCTCATTTTATGTATAGTTCATATCGCGGCGTCAGCCTGCCTTCCCTTCTTGTTAGTATTGCTTATGACCGACCCCTTGGATTATGTTATCCATGTGAGCGTACTCTCTTCCCCATGGCTTTCTTATTTTTTCTTCCGGTCCCCCCTTGAACATGCGATTCTGCTGGGGCAATTAGCCGTTTTTGATTGATTTTTTATAAGTTGACACCGTACATCTCCCTGCGGTCATAATTCCGGCTTTCCCATTATGTTTATGTATTTAAATGCTGTTTATGCTATGCACTTTGGTACATGGCCTCATAAGGTTACGCTTGATGTTATTCATTAATTCCCTATAGCTCGCCGTGTACTCGGCGTCAGCCTGCCTTCCCTTCTTGTTAGTATTGCTTATGACCGACCCCTTGGATTATGTTATCCACGTGAGTTTACTCTCTCCCCCATGGCTTTCTTTTTATTATATATATTTTTTTCCGGTCCCCCCTTGAACATGCGATTCTGCTGGGGCAATTAGCCGTTTTTGATTGATTTTTTATAAGTTGACATCGTACATCTCCCTGCGGTCATAATTCCGGCTTCCCCATTATGTTTATGTATTTAAATGCTGCTTATGCTATGCACTTTGGTACATGGCCTCATAAGGTTACGCTCGATGTTATTCATTTAATTCCTTATAGCTCGCCGTGCACTCACGGCAACCAATGCTTCACTCCTTTGCATACTGCTTATACGGTGCAGACGATCTCCGGGGCACACTTATATTAATCCATTGTTCCTCTCCACCACTGCACGTTTTTCATTATTGCATATGTATAATACAATAATTTTTTCTCAAACAGCACTTTTTATGAATAGCGTTTTGCTTCTTCTGCCTCATTGGCGTTTCATATATGTTTTTTTTGCTATACTGCGATGAGCTGTTTGGTGAATAAACAATATTACCATCTCCTCACTACTCCATTATAGGATGTATAACATATTCATCATTACCACGTATATATTTTTTAAATTTCAATATTATTATTCATTTATATTATTATATTATTTTATCATTATTTATTGTTTTAATATTTATGGCATATATTTTTCTTGGTCTTTAGCATTTTTTAGAGTTTCCTGTTTTTCATTATATGGTTTTATGTTTTGGTTTGTGATGGTACACCATGGTCCCCCTGTATTATATCTTCGTATACAGCTGCAATTCTGTGTTAGTTTATAGAAGGGCGGGTATCTACAAATTTTTGATTGTCACATATGTCATTCTGTCAAGTATTTGTTGTGCCCCTTTTTACCATTTCTTTTAGTTTTTACTTGTTAGTATTTTTACTTTCAAGACTTCACTTGTTGGTTTATTATTATTATTATTTTTATTTTTATTATTATTTCTGTTTTTTTATTTCATTTCCTTATTATTAACGTGTAGTCAACTCATTTTACTTCTGGTGGACGTCATTGTTATGTTTTATGCCAGACTTATTGATGTTTATGGTCTCAGTTTATTAGCCTAGTTCATTTAAACTTGCGATTGCAATTTATAATTTATTCTTGTTTTATTGCATTATTATAACATACTTATTTGAATTGTTTATTTTTAATTTATTTATTATTTATTTTTATTAATTATTTTTATTGTCATTTTCAATCCCCTTTCATAAGATGATTATTGTATTTTATTCTTTCTTTTTTAATATACTGACTACTACATATTTATTTTTACCCATTTTCGTGTTTATTCTTCCTTGTGTATTAAGTTTTATTTGGATAGTAGTTATTGCTTATCTATTTATTACAATTATATGCAGTGTGCTTGACCTAATCAGGTCCTTTGTTTTTTCATTAGTTTATATTAGAGTTATATTTTAGTCCCAGTGTTTTATGTTAATTTCATTAGTATATTAGCTCCATTTATATGGTATATATAGTATGCTTTCACATCTTTTCTGTGTTATGCTCTTTTTTCCTTTATACATTGTTCTATATATATTCTTCTGGTTCCTCAGCCCTGCTGTGTTCTTGTGCTTTTTTATTGTATTTTTTATTGTATCTTTTATTGTATTTTTTATTGCAATTTGTTATTGTATTATTATATAATTCTATGTTTTTATGTATTACTATATTATCTATGTTTCATATCCTGCTGGTGCTTTCATATTTTAATATATGTTTTTAATTGTGTTTTAAGTTTTCTTTTCTGTTTTTAATGAACATACTTTGATTGTATTTGTCAGTGTTTCTCCCCCTGAGGAAGGTGTTGCCGAAACGCGTTGGGGTGTCCTGTGCACAATAAAGACCCTTCTCTTCGAACATCTCCTGCTCCTTGTGTTTGTTGGGACTCTCTGCGGGAGGTAGCTCCTCCTTGTGCCCCAGGGCACTGACCCAACATCCCCCCAGCCAATCCTCCCCCAAGTGGAAAGGACAGACTATTGGTAGGTGGTGATGGGGGGGATGTGAGGATGCTCATGTATGCCCCCTACCCCAGACCCTGCTCCCTAGGCGACCACCTACCCACACAGTGGATGGCCTGGGACTGCGCACTTCCAGTACCGACAGCATATGGTCATATCAGCATGGCAGGGGTGTGTGTGCCCGTGCTGGAGGGGGGAGTGGCACCTGCCATGCCCTGTACCAGTATGTGGTGTGCAGTGCAACATAAAAGGTTTGGCTGAGGAAAAGTACAGGTAGCCCCAGGGACTACCATGCATCTGTGGCAACAGTGTGGTGCAGTACATCCAGCCAGAGTGTCCAGAAGCAGAGGGTCACAGGTTCAAGTCTCAGCTGTGGTTTCTGCAGAGCATGTCCCTATATTTTACCCTACAATGCAGATACAACAGCAGCATGTGCAAAGCCCAAAGCAGCGGCGAACAGGGGTATAAACACCCACTCACACAGGCTCCACAATCCAAAGATGCATTGAGAGTCAGGCTGTTGGCCCCAGCATTGAGCTGCAGTGATCACCAGAGCACTACTACTACCTCCTGCACAGTTTAGCAATGTCGGCACTGTGATCAGGACCAGTGTGGCGGGTAGAGTTGCCAACCACCCCCTATCTTTGCATAATGCTACAATAGAAGTGTGTGTGTGTGTGTGTGTGTGTGTGTGTGTATGTCTATCCATTGTTCTGTGGCTGCCCACCCCTCTCTGGGCCCAAAATGTCCCACTGTTACCAGTGTTAGCCTGAATATGTGCATAATGAGGAGCAAGGTATTTTGGGTATGGCCCGGATAGGGCGGATTGGCCGGTATGCATCTTCACAGGGTGTGGGGCAATGGCTGGGACACTGTAGTGCCCGACCACTGCCTGCATGGACAGGGTGGCCACAGCATGGCATGCTGGGAGGGCACTCACTCTGACCGAGCAGTGACCATGGCATGTCTAGGTTCACACATAGTGCTCTACTCTATCTGCCTTCAGTGATACTTTTGTGTTCCTAGTACACTAATCTTTGAGATGTCTGCTTGGTGTCTGTAGTTAATCTGTGAACATGCACTATGAACTGGCCAGTGAACTGTCTACAGTTAGACTGCATGATTAGAACATCTATAAGGTGCTGTCTGCTGGTGACTGGTAGACAATGATGTGAAGCAGTTGGGATTTTCCAGACCTAACCCCAGCATTGCTACTGGTCTGTCCCAGTTGCAGGTATGGCTCTGGCCCACCAATCCTGGAGGGCTGTCTTATACCAGCAGGATGGAGATTACTTCACCGGGGCTGGGGCAACAGTCCCTTACCTTCAAAAAGGGGTACCTTCAAAAATGGTGATGTGGGCCCTTTGGGGTATGCAGTGTATACCACTGTGACCTATAAAAGCACTACAACACAAACCTCATGCAGGTATAGAAACCCCTTTGCCCTGAAAACAGGTGCCCATGTCAGCCAGACCCGTACACGGGGTATTCTGGGTGGTGTCTGTTCCCAGAGGGCCACATGTGACTGCAGGATACAGATAGACACCTAATTACGTTTAGCTGCACTGCAAAGAACACCTGTTATACACTGGTAGTGAAGGGGATGTATAGCAAGACCTATCTCTAGCACCACATGTACTGCGGACCTAGTGCTGGGAACCCATCCTATCCCGCAGGGTGAACACAGAACCTGCACAATGGCATGGTCTATACCTACTCTGTAGGGTACACAAGGAGCAAGAGTCGAAGGCCGTCAGGATGAATTCAAAATTTTTTTATTAAAGACGTCCCCAACGCGTTTCCTACATTGCCTTCCTCAGGGGGTAACAGATTAGATCAATGCTAAACTTACTATCTGCAGATAACAGTACGAGCAACAGCGTTTCCTACAGTTTAGAGTTGATCTCCTCCATCTCCTATGATACAATAGTAAGTTTCATCCTGACGGCCTTTGACTCTTGCTCCTTGTGTAAACTACGTTCAGCTGCAAGAACAGTGCTCCTCGTTTTGTTTCCTATACCTACTCTGTGCCAGTATCACGCAGTGTCAGTTCGTCTTTCCAAGCTGAGGTACCGGAGAGGTGCAGACCCCATTTGGTGATCAGCTGTTGACTGCTATTCAGCATGTGCATTGCATCTTGGGTACTGGTGGGGTTACCCTATCCTGGCACTCAGAGCATACAGTTTGTGCAGTGACCTGCAGTCCTTCTGTACCCAGCCATTGCTGTGACATACACCATGGAGGTATAGCCTACTGGTTAATACAATGCCATTCTCAGCAGTGTTCATAGGTTCAATTTCTCATTGTTCCCTCCTCTCATGCCTGTCCTACTCAAATAGTGTGCATGCTTGTAACAGTCATATTTTTGCAGATCTGTGCTGCCAGCCCATAATACCCTCGCCACAATTGCCAACATTCCCTTTGTCCGTCTATCTGCGTCTGTCAGCTGTGTAGAGTTCTGTCTGCCTGTGAAGGCTGCCACCCCATGTCCTGCACTGCTACCCTTTCCTGCATTGTGCCTCTTCATTCTTGCCTCGCCTGTGCCTGATCTGCATGACACCACCACTCCTCTGTCCACCCATAATTGTAACTATCCTGCCACCTCCGCCTCCACTGGGGGACACATATTCCCATCATCTGCCACCAACTGTCTTTCCAGTACTTTGCATTGCCAACACCCTGTGCTGTGGTACAGTTGCCCCCACCATGTTTGTGATCAGTACTGGCAGCCACATGGGATGCACGCAGATATGGCATGTCCAGCGGCTCCCAGCTCTCCCTCCTTCACTCACCTGTTCATTGCCTTTCCTGAGTGCTCTATCTAGTGTTAGGGCTACATCTGTCTCTCATGCATGTCATCCTGAGGCACCTTGAAGCTCTTAGGGCATACTAACCTAGGGCACTGTAACCTTGTTAGGCCACCTTAACCTATGGTTCCATAGCCCAGGGTGCCTTCTACGGTGCCTTGTCCAGGGGTGCCTAATACGGCTCTTAGCCTAAGGAGCCCTATAGGGCGACTTATGGGGCACCTTACAAGGCATCCTTACAAGGCGCCTTATAAGGCACCTTACAAGGCACATTACAAGGCTTCTTATAAGGCACCTTACAAGGCACATTACAAGGTGCTTTGTAATATGCCTTGTAAGGCGCCTTGTAATGCGCGTTAGTCTAAGGTGCCTTGTAACGTGCGTTAGCTGATACGGCTTGCTGTAACGCCTTTATATGGGCATCTGTACCTTTACCGCGGAACCTAACGCAAGTGACATTACCACAGTTTAGTAAACATACCCCATAGTATTTAAATATATTTAAATTGAAGGCAAATGAGCTGCACATAATAGTCTGATATGCAAATGATGGCTCTGCCCGATGCAGAGACAGGCATAGAGGATTTTGCAACCAGCCATAACGCCAATATCTTTACGACTGGGTCTGAGGTGACTTAAACCTCTAACACGTTCCCCCAACAGCATTTTGATGGCACCAGGTGCAATCCCCGATACTTGGATCATCTTCCCCTCAGATGATCAGGCATCGGGCAAAGCTCTTGATGCCATCAAAATAGGGAAATCAAATCCCTGGTGGCCCAATGGTCCTGTTCCCACCCACCCAACAGTATTTTGATAGCATAAGGGACGATCGCAGCATCAGGAAAAGCCTCCAATGCCATCAAAATACTGTTGGGGCCGGTGGCCCGACAGAAAGAGAATTCTTGGTGGCCCAGTGGCCCCAGTACCCCAACTATCAGTATTTTGATGGAATTGGGGATGATTGTGGCATTGGCAAAAGCCCTTGATGCCATCAAAATGCTGTCAGGGGCTAGTACCCCGACAGAAGAATCCCTAATGGCCCAGCAGCCCCAATCCCCCCACCCAATTTTGGCATCGTGAAAATCCCCCAATGCCATCAAAATGCTGTCTGGGGTGAGTGCCCTGACAGAAAGTGACTCCCTGGTGTCTTGTGGCGCCCCCCCCCCCCCGAACCCCTCACCCAAAACAAAAGTAAAATAACCTGGTTGTCTAGTGGCCCCTGAACCCTCCACCTGAAATAAAAATAAAAGAACCTGGTGGTATAGTGTCCACTGAACCCCCACCCAAAATAAAACTAAAAGAACCTGGTGGTCCAGTGACCCCTGAACCCTCCACCCCCCACCCCCCACCTTAAATAAAAATAAAATAACCTGGTTGTCTAGTGGTCCCTGAAACCCCCAACTCAACCCAAAATAAACTTAAAATAACATGGTGGTCTAGTGGCTCCTGAACCCTCCACTTGAAATAAAATAAAGAACTTGGTGGTCTAGTGGCTCTTGAACCCCCCCACCCCCACCCCCACCCCCACCCCCACCCAAAATAAAAATAACATAACCTGGTGGTCGAGCAGCTCCTGAACCCCCTATCCAAAATAAAAATAAAAGAATTTGGTTGGCTAATCACTCCTGAACCCTCCACCTTAAATGAAAATAAAATAACCTGGTGGTCTAGTGGCCCCTGAATCCACTGCCCTCCACCTGGTACCTTAAAATGAGTGGGAGTGCTGCCTATGCTGGTTCCTTGCCCCGTGCAGGGCATCCTGTGATGCACAGGGCAAGGTCAGACTGCCATATAAGATAGAATATGCCTTATGTGGCAGTCTAACCCCACCTGGTGCTTCCCAGGATGCATTGCACGGAGACAGGTGCTGCTATTTTCCATTTTTCAAGATGGCAGACCCAGAGCAGGAGTGCATAGACAGCACTCCTGCTTATTAAGGTACCAGATGGGGACTGGTGAATTCAGGGGTGACTAGAGCACCAGGTTTTTTTTTGTTTTTTTTTATTTTGGGTGGGGGGTTCAGGGACCAGTATACCAACAGGTTATTTTATTTTTATTTTCAGTTGAGCGTGGGGTTCAGGGGCCACTAGACCACCAAGGAGTCACTTTCTATTGGGGCACCGGCCCCCAACAGTATTTTGAAGGCATCAGTGGCCTTACCCAATACTGCGATCGTCCCCCCCTGGGTGGAGGGATCGAGGCCGCTGGGCCACCAGGGATTCTCTTTCTGTCAGGACACATGTCCCCAACAGTATTTTGATGGCATCAGGTGCTTCTCCTGATGCTGCAATCATCTCTGATGCCATCAAAGTACTGTCAGGGCCGATATGCAAATTAGCCACACATTGTCTGTTTCTCTGGGAGAGCATACCAAACTAGCACAGATTTCTTGTGCACGTGTGTTTGGCTTGCTTTCCCAGTTTAACACTGCCATCTTGTGCCCAATTTAATGGGTGACTCATTTGCATGCATATGGTTTAGCTCGTCCTTCATTTGCATACATTCTTTTTTTCATTGAGCCTTAAGAGTTGTGTGTTGTCGGGGCGCTACTTAATGTGTGCATCCAGCACCTGTTTTCTGTATCGACCTGTATATTTGCAATCTCCACCTGTAATCAAAGCAGAAGCTGGAGTTAGAACTTCTCACCAACAAAGCATAGAAAAACTAATCACTTAGCTTAGTCAAAGTATCTTCTATTTTCTCAAAGAAAAGTGTTTCAGTTTTAGCCCTACAAAGATCTTTGTTTCGCATCCACTTCATCAGGGGCTATTCAAAGGTTTGCCAAAGTAAAGCTGGTGATCTCCAGCTGTGGCATCTGACATCACCAAACCTTTTTTTTATTTAAAGCCTGAACCTATCGGAGAAGGGGGGAAGAGGAGCCACTCACTGCTCTATCTTCAGTCTTAAAGGAATACACCCTACATAATCATATTCTTTAACTCATTGGGTTCCATGGAGTTCAAAACAAAAATCCACTTCTGTTCCATTGCAGGAGAATTCTTCCCCGATCTCCTCCTTGAATATTGGCTGGAACATGATCTATCACCATGCACTTCAGATTGAAAAATATATGCCCAAATTGTATGCAGAGGCATACCAGGGTGGCTTCCTCCCTTCATTTTGCAAGGCAATGCTTATGCTCTGATAGTCGCACTCTCAGTTTTAGGATGGTCTTACCAATATACAGTTTTTGACAGGGACAGTGCATCATATATACTATATAAGTTGATAAACAGGATGTTGCATATTGCAGCTTCACCATTCTTGCATGATGAACAAAATGAGTTTCTTCTTTGGCAATAACACAAAATTAGCATTTCCCGCATTTAAGATGACTTCTCTGAGCACCTACAGCAAAAACCCGAGGGACTGCAGGACACAGGGGTATGTTTAATAAACAGTGCTAAAATGCGATAAGTGATGTTATTGCACGACAATGGTGCATTACTGTGCGATAACGTCACGTATCGCGCGATGATGTCTCCGGCGGCGTTAAGGTGTGCAGAGAGTGGAATAAGGCTCCCCAGAGGGTGGAAATAAGGAGTCAATGGGCAGAGAGTGGGCGGGGAGAGGCCCCAGGCACATTAACAGAAGTATACATGTCCATGTCTACCCAAATCATTAATTGTTGCCCCTTGGTGATGGCCCCACCCTGAAAAATTGCCCCCCCCCCTATGTTATATGTTACACCGCTTTGACCCGGTGAAAAGCGGGATATAAATGCAGTTAAATAAATTAATTAATTAATTAACGCTGTGAAATCAGGGTCTGAAAATTAATGCCACTGAAAACCATGCATTAGAGGCACATTTGCAGAAGAGAGAAACCAGTTCAGTCAGCAATGTACAGCAAAGGTAGGGAGACACAGATAAGTGATAGTAGTGATACATGTGCAGTAACAAAACATGCAAAAACCAGAGAGATAATGACCAGAACCAAAATAGAAATACAAAACACCGAGCTGGCCAATAGAAAAAACAAGGATAAACGGGAATCAACACTACCCATAAAGAATAAAAATGAAGATGTCACTTTTGAAAGGGTTAATTCTGATTCCACCTACAAAGTGAATGTTCCAACATTGATAGTGATGATGAGGGTTTGCTGTGGTGTATATTGGGCAGCTTGCTTATGTGGCTTTCACATGTGCAGCAACAGCAGAGTGGACACGTAGGAAAGGGCGCTATGGTGATGGTGTAAATGGAGTACAGGGGACTGCAGGCGGCACATGCAGCGGGCCAGCTGGGGCACAGTGTGGACTAGGCAGATGCCTACCTGGCACATAGGAATGCAGAAACTGAAAAGCAGCAAGACATCAACTGACCAGGGTCCAACATGGCCACGAGTGTGCATCTCACAGTGTCCCAAGGGACAGTACCCAGCAGATACCCCCAAGGGCACAGAACATTGGCATGCGGTGCCAGGGGGAAGTGCTTATGTCCATGTCAGCACCCCCACCCCATATTACACACCATAGGAAGCCACCTAATGGCACACTGGATTGCCTGGGACTTTGCACCACCAGCACCACCGGCATAAGGGCATGTCAGCATGGTGGCAGAGGGGTGCTAATGGTGGAGGGGGCAGTGGCATCTGACCACAGCAGACCAAGGACAATCCCTCTTTAGGTGGGTGCCGTGCATTGCAAAAGACAAGGTCAGTCTGACGAACAGTAATGGTATCCCCAGGGAATGACCTGCCTCTGTGGCAACAGTTTGCTGCAGTACACACAGCCAGTGTGTTCAGGGACAAAAGGGCACAGGTTCAAGTCCCAGCTGTGGCTCCTGCAGACCATGTCCCTATATTTTACTCAGTACTGAACCGTGGTAATAAAGAAGGAACCTTTATTGCAGATAAAATAAACATGCCATAAATGCCTATATTTTACCCTACAGAGCACATACACCATTGACATGTGCAGTCTCTAGAGCAGGAGTGGGGAACCCTGGTCCTGGAGAGCCGCAGACCAGTCAGGTTTGTGGGATATCCCTAATGAATATGCATGAGATATATATGCATTAGAGATATCCTGCCAACCTGACTGGTTTGTGGCCCTCCAGGGCTGGATTTGGAGACCCCTGCCTTACACCTCTGTCATTTAAGATTGTGAGTGGGCAAGGTGCAGATGTCCTAGACATCGAAAGGGTATATAGAATGTGTCACATTCCTCCTCGATTCTCACCACCACCAAAAAGTTGTCTAATAGACAATATTTTGGTGGTGGTGAGAAGTGAGGAGGAATGTGACACATTCTATCTAAACTTTTTGATGTCTTGGAAATCTGCACCTTGCCCACTCACAATCTTAAATGACAGAGGTGTAAGGCAGGGGTCTCCAAATCCAACCCTGGAGGGCCACAAACCCGTCAGGTTGGCAGGATATCTCTAATGCATATATATCTCATGCATATTCATTAGGGATATCCCGAAAACCTGACTGGTCTGCGGCTCTGCAGGACCAGGGTTCCCCACCCCTGCTCTAGAGCAAAGGTTCCCAACTGCAGCCCTGGAGGGCCAAACACCATTCAGGTTTCATGCTGTCCCTAAGAAATATGCTTGAGATGCATTTGCATGCAGCACCCTCATTCTATGCAAATGTATCTCATGCATATTCATTAGGGACAGCATGAAAACCTGAACTGTGTTTGGCCCTGCAGGACCGGAGTTGGGAAGCTCTGCCCTACAGCAGAGGCCAACAGGGGCACAAACACCCACACCCTCAGGCTCCACTATCCAACGGCTCATGGAGAGTCAGGCTGTTAGGCCCCGCGCGGAACAGCATCTAAAATACTAGCACCTGCATACCTTAGCAATGCCGTTTTAAACTTGTAAACACGTTCCACATATATCAAAAGGTTGCTATGATTAATGTCAGATAGCAAATCCTAAGTTAAACACAATTGGTTGACAGAGATTCATCATAGCAACCTTTCTGATATCTGTTGAGTGTGTTTCAGTTTTTGTTTCGGACAGTGTTTCCCACCCCGTGGAGTGACCCTAACTGTATTGAGTACCATAGCAATGCTTGCACTGTGCCCAGAACTGGTGTGGAGGCCAGGGCTGCCAACCACCTCTCTCTTTGCACAATGCTGAAATAGGTGTGGGAGTGTGTGTATGTCTATCCAGTGTTTTGTGGCTGCCTACACTTTACTGAGCCCACAATGCTTGCACTGTTTCAAGAGTTAGCCTACCAATTTGCATAATGAGGAGCAAAGTACTGTGGGTATGGCCCGGACAGGGAAGCCTGGGCAGGATGCATCTGCACAGGGCATAGGGCAATGACTGGGATATTGTAGTGCCTGACTACCACCTGCACGGACAGGATAGCCACAGCATGTCATGCGGGGGGGGGGGGGGGGGGGGTGGGTAACTCTCTCCCTGACTGAGCAGTGACCATGGCATGGCTAGGTTCCCCCATAGTGTTTCTATCAAGTAATGTTTATGGTAATGTTTTGGGGCCTAATCACTGACATGCCTGCTTGGTGTGTGCACTATGTACTAACTAACAGACTGTCTGCAGTTAGCACGCATATGGCTGGAACACCTTGCAGGGTTGAGACTGACTATGCTTTCTGCTAGTGAGTGTCAGATAGTGGTGGGGGGAAGCTGAGCTTTTCCAGGCCTACTGCCTGTGCCCTATGTGATGCGTGCAGATCTGCATTGACTGCCCTGTAGGGTGCCTATTCCCCAGCAGGATTGGAGTTGATGGTCCCCTCTATTACCACCATTGCAGAGATGTAGAATGTGGATCTGTTGGTGGGAGATCCTGTCCCCCATTCTGACCCACAGAGAGCAGGTTCGGTGGTGCTACATAATCCTCATGTGGGTCCAAGCACCACCCTTCTCTTATAACATGTGACCATGGCAACCAAACAGGATATTCACTATTCTGGATGTGCAATTTCACCGTCTGTAGCTATTCTGTGCCAGTCACACACATGGTCAGAGATGTAGCCCACTGGTTATTTCAATAACTGTGAAGGCAGAGGTTAGGGGTTTGATCCCACAGTGGTGTTATTTAATAAGGATGTCTGAGGCTTTTTCTTTTAATTTAAATCAGTGCTGCCAGCAGAAACACCCTCACAGTGCAATAGCCTAAGGTGCCTCATAGGGCACCCTATAGAGCGCCCTTTAGGGTGCCCTATAAAGTGCCCTATAGGGCACATTATAAAGTGCCTTGGCAGACAGGGCACTTTATAATGTGCCCTATGTAGTGCCTTATAGGGTGCCCTATGCGGCACCTTAGGTTACGGCACTGTGAGGGTGTTTTTGCTAGCAGCACAGATTTAAATTACAAAAGGAAATGCCTCGGACAGCACTGATTTAAATTAAAAAACGGAACTGCCTCAGACAGCCTTCTTACACAAATGCTAAGTTCATTACTGCAGGATCAAACCCATGACCTTTGCCTCTGCAGTCATTGCAGTAACCAGTGGGCTATATCTTTATAGCTTCTAGCACTGCGTTGGCATGAACTTAGGGTTAACGCATGTTAACGTGCCACGGCACACACTATCGCACGATGCAGATTTTTGCTACCTTGTCGCCGGAACGCCCACTGCCTTATATGACATTCTTCACGTTAATGCTGTAACTAGCACCGGTAACATTAAAACGGTTTAGTAAACATACCCCATAGTCTTTTACATTTCTTAATCTGCTGTATGTTATCCTTGGTTTGCTGCAATCAAAACAGGGATGAACCTGAAGAACCCACCATTAATTGTTTATTACAGATACAATCTTAGATGACATAGATGAATATTGCAGCACACAGGTAATCAAGGGGTATGTTTACTAAACCGTCTTAATGTTGCCGGCGCTAGTTGCAGCGATAATGTGAAGAATGCCATATGGGTTTGATTCCGCAGTGGTGTTATGTAAGAAGGCTGTCCGAAGCATTTCCTTTTAATTTAAATCAGTGCTGTCTGAGGCATTTCCTTTTTTAAATTTAAATCAGTGCTGCCAGCAAAAACACCCTCAGAGTGCAGTAACCTAAGGAGCCGCATAAGGCACCCTATAAGGCACTCCATAGGGCACATTATAAAGTGCCCTATCCGCCAAAGCACCTTATAATGTGCCCTATAGGGCTCTTTTTAGGGCACCTTATAGGGCGTTTTATAGGGTGCCTTATGAGTCACCTTAGGCTACAGCACTGTGAGGGTGTTTTTGCTGGCAGCACTGATTTAAATTAAAAGGAAATGCCTCAGACAGACCCATGACCTCTGCCTCCGCAGTCTTTGAAGTAACCAGTGGGCTACATCTCTATAACTTCTAACACGCCACTGGCTGGCTACAGAAAGACTGCAGGTCACCACACAAACTGTCTGCTGTAGTTACCAGGATAGAGTAAACTCATCCATACCCATGATGCACTGCACATGCAGATCAGCAGCCTACATCTGATCTCAAGATGGGGTATGTGCCTCTATAGCACCCCGGCCTGGTAGGGGGAACTGACAGTGTGTGTTACTGGCACAGAGTAGCTACAAACCGTGACATTGTGTGGTTCCTGTGCTCACCCTGAGGGCTAGGTGGGGTGCCCAGCATCAGGTCCGCAGCACCTGGCTTGGCTGAGGTAGGCTGTGCATCTCCATTAGTGCTAGTGTGTGATGGGTAGTCCCTGCAGACACACCTAGGATACATCTGTGTCCATCTGTATTTCCTAGTCACATCTAGCCTTTGTGGATTATAATGCACCCAGAATAGTGCATATCCTGTGTGGGTGTCATGGTCACATGTTATAAGTGAAGGGTGGTGCTTGGACCCCAAATCAAATTATGCAGCACCAACCAACATGCCCTCAGAGGGTCAGGATGGGGAACAGGAACCCCCACCAACCGATCCACATTCTATACTGGTGGCAGTAGAGCACACAATCAACCCCAGTCCTGCTGGGGAATGGGCACCCTACAAGGCAGTTAATGCAGAACTGTATGCATGGACATAGGGCTATAGGCCTGGAAAAGCTCAGCTGCACCCCATCCCTATCTGACATTCACCAGCAGAGGGCACAGTCAGTCTCCACCAGCTGCACCCTGCAAGGTGATCCAGCCATACACATGCTAACTGCAGACAGTCTGCTAGTTAGTACATAGTGCATGTTCCTGGAGAAACTGTGTGCACCCAAAAATGGGATGTGAGCACACACACCAAGCTGGTATATCAGAGACTGGGTCCCAGAAAACAGAACCCATAAATATCGCTTGAGAGAAATACTGCACAGCCGTATGGGGGAACCTAGCCATGCCGTGGTCACTGCTCAGTCAGGGTGAGAGTGACCTCCCAGCATGACATGCTGTGGCCACCCTGTCCATGCAGGTGGTAGCCGGGCACTCCAATATCCCAGGCATTGCCCTATGATTTGTGCAGATTCATCCTGCTCATGCCGTCGTGTCCATGCCATACCCACAGTACCTTGCTCCTCATTATGCACATTGGCAGTCTAACACTTGAAACAGTGCAAGCAGTGGGCTCAGTAAGGTGTAGGCAGCCACATAACACTGGATAGACATACGCATACTCCCACACCTAGTTCCGCATTGTGCAAATATAGAGGTGGTTGACAGCCCTGGCCACCACACCAATCCTGGGCACAGTGCAGGCATTGCTATGGTACTCAGTACTATTAGGGTCACTCCCCGGGATGTTAAACAGTGTCAGAAACAAAACCTGAAACACACTCCACAGATATAAGAAATGTTGCTATGATGAATCTCTGTCAACAAATTGTTTAACTTAGAATTTGTTAGCTGACATTATTCATAGCAACCTTTTGATATATGTGGAACATGTTTCCACGTTTAAGATGGCATTGCTAAGTATGCAGTACTAGTATTGGGAGATGCTGCTCCGCGCAGGGCCCAACAGCCTGACTCTCCATGAGCCACTGGATACTGGAGCCTATGGGTGTGGATGTTTCTGCCCCTGTTGGCCGCTGCTCTTGGGCAGAGGTTCCCAACTCTGATCCTGGTGGACCAAACATAGTTCATGTTTTCATGCTGTCCCTAATGAATATGCATGGCTGCATTTGCATACAATGGGACGGTGCATGTAAATACATCTCATGCATATTTATTAGGGACAACCTTACAACCTGAATGGTGTTTGGCCCTCTAGGACTAGAGTTGGAAAATTCTGTTCTAGGGATTGCACATGTTTATGGTGTATGTGCTCTGTAAGGTACATTATAGGCATTTATGGCGTGTTTCTTTTATCAGCAATTAAGATTCCATCTTTATTACCACAGTTTAGTATTGGGTAAAATGTGGGGACCTGGTCTGCAGGGGCCACAGATGGAACTTTAACCTGTGGCCTTCTGCTCCTGAATATACAGGCTGTGTGTACTGCACCAAACTGTTTTTACAGAGACCCATCTTTCCCTGGGGATATCATGACTGTTCGTCAGACAGACCTTGTCTGTTACAGTGCACGGCACCCACCTGAACAGGGCTTGGCCTTGGTGTGTTGTGGGCAGATGCCACTGCCCCCTCCACCACCAGCACCCCTCCGCCACCATGCTGACATGCTCTTATGCCTGTGGTGCTCAGTCCCAGGCCATCCAGTGTGCCAGTAGGTGGCTGCCTATGGTGTGGGATCTGGGGTAGGGGTGCCTACATAGACATCTGCACTTCCCCTGGCACCGCCTGTCACTCTTATGTGCCCTTTGGGGTATCTTCTGGGTGATGTCCCCTGGGACACTGTGGGGACACACACTTGTAGCATGTTTGACCTTGGTCAGTTGCTGGCTTGCTGATTTGCAGTTTATGTGTTCCTATGTGCCACCTAGGCATCTGCCTAGTACACCCTGTGCCCAAGCTGCCCCACTTAATGTCCCGCCTTCATCCCCCTGTACCCTATTTGCAGCTTTGCCATTGTGCCCTTTGTACTTGGCCACTATGCTGCTGCTGCACATGTATCACTACTATCACTTTTCTTGGTCTCCCTGGCTTTGCTGTACATTGCTGACTGAAAATGTGCCTCTATTGCGAGGTTTTTACTTGCGCTAAATTTCAGACCTTTATTTCACGGCATTAGTGTGCATGGAGCCTCTCCCCGCCCACTCTCTGCCCATTGACCCTTTATCTCCGCCCCTGGGGAGCCTTACTCCACCCTCTGCGCACCTTAATGCTGCCAGAGAAGTTATTGCACGATACATGATGTTCTCGCATTATTGCGCGATAACATCACATATCACGCAATAACATCGCAGCTGCGACATTAGCGCCATTCAGTAAACATACCCCCAAGCCTTCTTCATCCCTCCGAGAATTACCTTTCACATGTCCCATCAGCCACTCACAATGATTATAAAAAGCTGTCTTATAAGTCTTACTCAAAACTCTTTTTGGATATCCCTGACCTTCAAATTTGTCTCACAGCACTGTAGCCTGTGCTTTAAATTCTGCTTTTGTAGAGCAGATACTTCGGAAATATAAAAACTGTGAATAGGGCAAACTGTCCTTTAAATGGATCGGATGAAAACAATTGTATCATAACAAAGTATTACGATCCATAGGTTTTGAATAAACAGTAGTATTGAATCCATCCAATCCCTTTGTTACACAATCATCCAAGAATGTTACTATAAAATGTTTACAATGTATCTCAAACTATCTAGCTGGATTACAGGAATTCAAAGGAAGAACAAACGTTTCCGACTGAAATCTTGTGCCATTCGAAAGTATAAAAATATCATCAATATACTGACCCCACTCTACTATATATTTTACAAACAAGTAGCCATACACCCACTATTCTTCGTATGCCTGCATATACAAATTGGCTAGCGAGGGAACAAAAGTTGCCCCCACTGCTGTTCTAGAAATATGTAGGTAGAGATCACCCTGATACATGAAGACATTCTTTTCAATGGCTATCTCAGCCAATTGCTTTAGGAAATGAGTAGATACCCAATGAAGATGAGTTTGTCTATTCTAAACTTGCTGCATGACCACTAGAGCTTCATTCTGTGGAACTGAGGTATAGAGTGAATTCACATCCATAGTCACAAGCCATTTTATCTGCACAACATCAGATACTCCTTCAAGTATCTGCAAAATGTGTGTAGTGCCCTTGACGTATGATTTGATCAAAGGAACTTCATACTTGAGACATTCATTTAGGTATTTGCCAACATACTATAGCATAGAGTAATTACTTGACAGATTAGGTTGCCCAGGTGGTTTTCACAATGTTTTATGTATCTTCGGTAAGATATACAATACCAGTATTCTTGGATACACTGGATTTAAAAATTCATATTGTCTTTTGTCAAAAAAAACCCTTTTCAATAGCCACAGTCATTAGTTCTTAATCTCTTGCTGTACTTCCAAAGTAGGATCTTCCACCAATGTTTTATAGTGCTGATCATTCACCAATTGTCTGTGAACCTCAGTATCATAGCTATTACAGTGTATCACAATGATAGCACCCCTTTTGTCAGCACATTTTACAACTAAAGAGTCATTCCACTGCAATTCTTGCAGCACCAACCTTTCAGCCCTAGACAAATTCAGACGTCTTCTTGGACTGTGTTTTTCCAGTTATGAAATATGCAGAACTAAATTCTTGAAGGTCAGCAATGCATTGGACCTGAGGGAACCCAAGTAGATTTCTTCCTAATCACTGACGGATCCTCTCCAGACTGTCAATTGAAGAATAATTTTAATTGTAAGATTCACAATAAGCCTTTCAATAGCTATTCGACTTGGGATCGGGTCATAGAATGGACTGGGCACATAAGATAATCCTTTAGACGGCAGAGATATTTGTGCAGAGGACAATTCTTTAGAAGATAAATTTACTACTGCTGATAATGAGGGTACTGACGATGTTGGGAATGGGTCAATGGACCCTGCCGTGCCCCTTGTACTTGTCTGCGGGTGTTACAATTTTTGTCCTTTACCCAATATTCTTGTCTAAAAAAAAAACCCTCACACCGATCCTCATCCCCACTAGAAAGAGGGCTTTTGGATGATAAATCAAAACCCACGATAGAAGTAATTACCCCATGAACAGGTTCTAGACCAACTGTAGATGGTCCCTTCTTTCATCTCCTTTTCATCTCTTAACAATTTCTTACCTTAATTGCCCTCAATTCAGATCTATAATGTTCTATCTGTTTTTGTAGCTCTCCATGGCAATCGGCAAAATCATCCATAGATTTCAAATTCTTCAGTTCAGCCTCCAAGTCCTGTTTCACATCAACATTCTTTCTCTTAGTAGTCCCAATCAGGAGAAACATTAGATTAAGTGCACATTTGTTAAAAATGTTGTTCCATTTTGTTATGAAAGATTTGTCATCCAAAAACATTTATGGCATCTAATAAACCCTCAAACCCCTAGTGATAATCTCAAACCCCCTAGGAATAACTCAGCAACTCTTTAAAACGTTAATCAGAGTAACTATACATATCCTTCCAAGTGACAGATCCTTTCGATCTGAAGTGCATAGTGATAGATCACATTCCAATCAATATTTGAGAACGAGATCAGGGAAGGATTCTCTTGCAATGGGGACAGAAGTGGATTTTTTTTTTAACTCCATGGAACCCGATGGTTAAACAATATAACTGAGTGGGGTCTATTCCTTTAAGAGTGAAGATAGGGCAGTGTGTGGCTCCCCATCCCCCCTTCTCCAATAGGTTGAGGTTTTAAACAAACAGAGAGTTGGTGATGTCAGACACCACAGCTGAAGATCACCAACTTTACTTTGGCAAATTTTTTAATAGCTCTTGATGAAGTGGATGTGAAACGAAGATCTTTGTATGGCTGAGGCTAAAGCACTTTTCTTCAAGGGAATAGAAGACACATTGACCTAGCTAAGTGACTAGTTTTTCTATGCATTGTTGGTGGGAAGTTTTAACTCCAGCAGAATTCTGTTTTCTGCTTTGATTACAGGTGCAGAGCTTGTAAATATAAGGCCCAATATTAAGTCATCCACATTTTGGAAGGGCTATGCACCTCATTGAATATCTGGCTACGGCATTGAATATCTGGTGATTACCGCAGACACAGGAAGTCGCCGAGGTTAACCGGGCAGCAGCGAAATTGGATGCTGCCCGGCTAGCTCCTGCACCTTAAAGATAGGTGAGGGTTTTCCTTGCCTTTTAGGCACAGGACACTAACCGGGCAGCAAGCAATATTGCTGCTGCCCAGACTGTCTCCACCTCTGCTCCGTCTTGGAACCCCCCCAACACACCCCGATGCTAACTGGATAGCATCAGGGCACATAGGGGACTTAAAAGGGATATCCAATGGCACTAATCATGTAAGTGAGAGTCCAACAAGATGAGCACGATTCCACGTGCAAAGACCAACCCAGTAAGAAATGTGGAATGCCAAGAAGGAACGTATAAAACAAACTTTATTTAAATATTCCACTTCAGTCACTGGCCCAACACAGGCCGTGTTTCGTGAAGCCTTCCTCAGGGGCTGTATATGTGTTGCTTCTATTAAAATTTCATCTGATTCTAAGGAACCAAACTTTCATTTTACAGTGTGACTGTGTAATAGTAACCACTGGTCTTCAATCTTGAAAAGTAAATTAAATGCGTCTTCAGTCAAGGGACACCACTACTTTCTTGACTGAGGTAGCCTCATTCAGTGTAAAACGCTGAAAACGAAGTAGCACTTCTCTCGTTCTGAGACATCTAATAAGCTAGATCAAACCCAGTCATCCTGCATATGTTGTGCAACAGTGGGCTGTATTAGCCACTCACAAACTATCTGTGCCCAGCCTGCTAGAAACCATGAACATGTTGGCTTCATACTAACAGCATGGACATCTAGCAACGTGGCTAGTGACGGGGCTGCCATAAAGAAACATTGACTGGTTCACTGCAACTTATCCCTAAATGGTACTATGTGAATACATAGCCGTTATATGGCCCCAGGTATTTTCGAGTGAGAATGTCCTCTCAGCATGAACAGATATGTGCACTCAGGTCATGCTTGTGCAAGACCCATGTTAAGATTGCTCGGCCATTTATCTAACCTCTGACTCATATACATCCTGTGCAAACTGTTCTTTTTTGAACACTACCTAAAATCCTCTGCTCTTCATTTGTGTAGCATTTTAGTTTGAACTTGGGGACATCTAATGCAATGCAAAGAGTACTGGAAAATGACCCAAAGACAGACCGTGAGTGCATGTTGGCCCACAGTAGCCTATGTCTCTCACATACCAGAGGACTGTATCCCCCTACATACCTGTAGCGGTGAGCTTTGACCCTAGTGCTATGCACAGAGCTGAAACATTCCAAATTACCCCTATAAACTAATAAGCTTTAGCCTTCGAGAGCCCCCAGCCGACTCCTGTCCAACCGGGGCAGTGGGAGTGCTCCTGTCCAATCGGGACAGTGGGAGCAGAGAAGGGCAGGCTCAAGCAGCACATTTAAGCGGCGTCCCTACCCCGAGGGAGCCGCTTTAGCCTTCGAGAGCCCCCAGCCGACTCCTGTCCAACCGGGGCAGTGGGAGTGCTCCTGTCCAATCGGGACAGTGGGAGCAGAGAAGGGCAGGCTCAAGCAGCACATTTAAGCGGCGTCCCTACCCCGAGGGAGCCGCTTTAGCCTTCGAGAGCCCCCAGCCGACTCCTGTCCAACCGGGGCAGTGGGAGTGCTCCTGTCCAATCGGGACAGTGGGAGCAGAGAAGGGCAGGCTCAAGCAGCACATTTAAGCGGCGTCCCTACCGGGCGCGCCCGCGCCTGAGGGCCTCACCAGAGGGCCCTTTGGCGTGGCCCTTAGGCGGGAGCCATTAGGCGCAAAGGAAAATCAAGGCTGCAGGTTGCCCCATGAGAAGAACCCCGGATAAATACACACCAACAGCCGCAACTGGCCTGAAGCTCCACTGGATAAGTCTGAGCTCGCCAGCGCCGGGCACTATCCACTGCGCGTCCACACAAAGCGCCATACAATCACAGATAATAGGAGCTACAAACCATCACAGACCACGAGAACAAGGATGACCAATACATCACTGAATCCATGAAGCAACAGCACAACACGGCTTGAGCTCCCTGACCCAGGTTGAGCTCGCCCTTCCCAACTAGTCACACCACATCTCACGACCAGGTAATCGCACTGATAGCGAACTTTAATGCAAACGTAATTATCTCAAATCTGCTGCCCTTTCTGTTCTGCCAGAGAAATAGCAGCCTCCTTTTATTAACACTGTACATTATATGAATGATCTCCGATCTGCCTCATAACAACTGTTCTTGTCAGTAATTATCTGTATATTGTAGGAATGACCTCCGATCTGTCTCATACTACCAGACCTTAACAGTAATTAGCTGCAATAGCCCTCGTGACAGTAATCCTTGCAATAGCCAAACTGTTCATTGTGCTTCTCTCACATATGTATCAAAAGTTTTACCTGTTAGTCTCATGGTATATGTACTGATTGATCTGTTTCATGTGTGACAACCACCATCTTATCTTAGACCATAAGTAACTAACCTTTGCCACATTCACACAGAATCACCCTTCCAAAGATTCCCATAACAAACATCGCTTCAGTCCCAACCACACGAACCATGGCTCCCATCACCTATATGGTAATTCTCTGCCTCTACTTATCTCTAACCGCACACGCCTACATACCACACTTAACGCAGCAGCAGACAATAGTATGGCACCCAATCCTCAACAACTACAATATACTGATACCCTTACTACCACTGATAGGTCCAACTTACATAATTCACGATGAAATCATACCCAACCCAGACCTACTCCACAGACATCAGAAAGGTTGCTATGATGCAGTTCACTCAGAAAAGTGTACTTAACCTAGGAATTGCTATCTGCCAGTACTCATAGCAATCTTTTGATAGATGTGTACCATATTCCCCGGGTTAGGGTGGCATTACTAAGGTATGCAAGTGCTAGTATTGGGAGATGCACGCAGAGCCGAAAGTCCTGCCTCTCCAGTAGGCTTTGGATAATGGGGCCTGTGGGTGCGGGTGTGTCTGCCCCTGTTGGCTGCTGCTTTACGGCAGAGGTTCCCAACTCCAGTCTTGCGGTGCCAAACACTGCTCGGGTTTTCATGCTGTCCCTCATGAATATGCATGTGATACATCTGCATACATGGGGGTGGCACATAGAAATGAAGCACAGGCATCTTTATCAGAGGCAGCATGGAACCGGAATGGTGTTTGGCCCTCCAGGACTGCATTTTGGAGGCTCTGCTCTAGGTAATGTGCATGTTTATGGTGTCTGTGCTCTGTAGGGTAAAATGTAGGTGTCTTGGGCATGTTTATGTCATCTGCAATACAGGTGCTGTCTGTATTAGCACGTTGTAGTAGTGGGTAAAATATGGGGACTGGGTTGGCGGGAACCACAGCTGGGACTTGAACCTGTGACCCTATGCTTCTGAATACACTGGTTTTCTGCACTGCACCACCTTGTTGTCGCAGAGTCAGCACATTCCTTGGTGATACCATGACTGTTCGTCAGACAGGGCCCGTCTGTTGCAGTACACAGCACCCACTTACACAGGGCTAGGCCACGGTCTGCTGTGGGCAGATGCTACTGCCCCCTCTACCACCAGTATCCCTCAGCCACCATGCTGACATGCCCTTCTGCTGGTGGTGCTGGTGGTGCGCAGTCTCAGTCCATCCAGTGTGCAGGTAGGCGGCTGCCTATGGTGCGGGTTCTGGGGTAGGGGTGCCTGCATAGGTGTCCACGCTTCCCCCCAGCACCGCCTGCCAATGTTCTGTGCCCTTGGGGGTAGCTGCTGGGTACTATCCCCTGTGACACTGTGGGAAACACAGTCATGCCCATGTTGGCCCTTCAGCAGTTGCTGTCTGGCTGCTCTGCTGTTTCAGCATTCATATGGGCCACCTAGGCATCACCCTAGTCCGCACTGTGGCCCAGCTCCACCACAGCATGTGCCGCCTGCGGCCCTCTGTATCCCCTTCTCCAGCATCTGTCCAGTTGTCATTCCGACATGCCTGCCCTGATGTTGCGGGACATGTGCACACCATAGGAACCCTGTCCGATGGTGGGGAAAACCCTGAGCAGCGCTATTTCACTGTGGGCTCATTCACCTTGTATGGGGACAGAGTATAGACCCTTCCATGATTTATATCTGTTCTATGGAGCTTACTCTGGGGGGGGGGGGGTTGATGTTTCTCATTGATACCACTACTGGCCAGCTTGGTTATGGTTTTTTTCCAGTTTGTTGGGGTCATTTTCAGTGTTTATGTGCCCATTTGTTCTTGCACATGTATCACACATCACTTTGTTTAGGTTTCCCTGCCTGGGCTGTACTTTGCTAACACTGAAATGGTTTCTCTCCCCTGTAATGTGCATTTAACGTCAGGTTTTCATTCGCGTTGGAATTGAGATCTTCAGATCAGCACGTTAGTGTGAAGGGAGCCTCTCCCCGCCCACTCTCCGCCCATTGACCCCTTCTCTCCACCCTCTCTCCACCTTCTGCGGTGTTTTACCGCGCCACGGGAGTTTACGATTGTTAACTACGGTTAACGCGCGTTATGTAACGTTAACGATCGGGGTGCTATCTTGTGATCTGATGTATTCTGATGATCTGCTTGTGCAGTGCATCATGGGTACGGGTAGTTTTACCCTATCCTGGTAACCACAGCAAACAGTTTATGTGGTGACCTGCAGTCTTTCTGTAGCCAGTCAGCTGTGTGCTAGACGCTACAGAGATATAGCCCACTGGTTACCTCAGTGACAGCAAAAACAAAGGTCATGGGTTTGATCCCACAGTGGTGTTATTTAATAAGGCTGTCTGAGGATTTTCCTTTTAATTTAAATCAGTGCTGCCAGCAGAAACACCCTCACAGTGCCGTAGACTAAGGTGCCTCATAGTGCGCCCTATAGGGAACATTATAAGGTGCCTTGGCGAACAGGGCACTTTATAATGTGCCAAATGGAGTGCCTTATAGGGCGACTTATGCGGCACCTTAGGTTATGGCACTGTGAGGGTGTTTTTGCTGGCAGCACTGATTAAAATTAAAAAAGGAAATGCCTCGGACAGCACTGATTTAAATTAAAAAAAGGAACTGCCTCAGACAATCTTCTTACATAACACCACTGCAGGATCCAACCCATGACCTCTGCCTCTACAGTCATTGCAGGAACCAATGGGCTACATCTTTATAGCTTCTAACACTGCGCTGGCATGAACTTAGGGTTAACGCATGTTAACATGCCAAGGCACCCAACATCGCACGATACAGATTCTTGCTACCTTGCCGCCGGAACACCCACTACCTTATATGGCATTCTTCACATTAACGCTGCACATAGCGCCGGTAACATTAAGAGGTATGTTTACTAAACCGTCTTAATGTTACCGGCGCTAGTTGCAGCGATAATGTGAAGAATGCCATATAAGGAGTGGGTGTTCCGGCGAAAAGGTAGCAAGAATCTGTATTGCATGATAGTGGGCGCCATAGCATGTTAATGCGCGTTAACCATAAGTTCATGCCAGCGCAATGTTAGAAGCTATAATGATCTAGCCCACTGGTTACTGCAATGACTGTGGAGGCAGAGGTAATGTGTTCGATCCTGCAGTGGTGTTATGTATGAAGGCTGTTCCTTTTAATCTAAATCAATGCTTTCTGAGGCATTTCCTTTTTTTAAGTTAAAGCAGTGCTGCCAGCAAAAACACCCTCACAGTGCCGTAACTTAAGGTGCCGCATAAGGCGCCCTATAAGTCACTCCATAGGGCACATTATAAAGTGCCCTGTCTGCCAAGATGCCTTCTAATGTGCACTATAGGGTGCTTTATAGGGCGACTTATAGGGCGCTTTACGAGGCACCTTAAGGTTACAGCACTTTGAGGGTACATTTTGCTGGCCGCACTGATTTAAATTAAAAGGAAAAGCCTCAGACAGCCTTATTAAATAACAACACTGTGGGATCAAACCCATGACCTCTGCCTCCACAGTCATTGAAATAACCAGTGGGCTACATCTGTACAGATACTAAGATGCCCTTGGCTGGCCACAGAAAGACTGCAGGTCACCACACAAACTGTCTGCTGTGGTTACCAGGATAGGGTAAACCCATCCGTACCCATGATGCACTGCACATACAGATCAGCAGTCTACAGCTGATCACAAGATTGGGTATGCACCCCCACAGCCTGGTAGGGGGAACTGACCGTGTGTGTTACTGGCACAGAGTAGCTAGAGACAGTGACATTGTGTGGGTCCTGTGCTCACCCTGAGGGTGAGGTGGGGCGCCCAGCACCAGGTCTGCAGCACCTGGCTTGGTTGAGATAGGTTATGCTGCAGGTCCCCATCAGTGCCAGTGTGTGATAGTTAGTTCTTGCAGATACACCTGTGTTCATCTGTATTTCCCAGTCACATCTAGCCCTAGTGGACTATGAGGCAAACAGAGTAATTCATATCCTGTGTGGGTGCCATGGTCACATGTTATAAGTGAAGGGGGGTGTTTGGACCCAAAAGTGGATTATGGAGCACCACCCAAGCTGTCTTCTGTGGCTCAGGGTGGGGAACCGGATCTTCTACCAAAAGATCCACATTCTATATCTGGACAATGGTGGTGGTAGAAGGGACCATCAATCCCAGTCCTGCTGGGGAATGGGCACGCTACAGCGCAGTCAATGCAGATCTGTACGCATCACATAAGGCAATGGCAGACAGGCAGAATGCTTGAAAAGCTCAACTGTCCAACACCACTATCTGACTTTCACCAGCAGAGGGCACAGTCAGTCTCCACCCTGCAAGGTGTTCCAGCCATACACATGCTAACCACAGACAGTCTGCTAGCTAGTACATAGTGCATGCCCCTGGAGAAACTGTGTGCACCCAAAAATGGGATGTGAGCACACACACCAAGCAGGTCAGCGATTGGACCCCAGAAAAGGGAACTCATAGATAACGCTTGAGAGAAATACTTTATAACACTATGGTGGAACCTAGCCATGCTCTTGAGAATCTTATCTAGGTCTTTCATAGCCATTCTGCCAAGAGCAATGTGTCGTCTGATTTCTTGACTGCTTGTTGCTTCTTTATTGATAGTTGATCCAAGTAGGTTAAATTTGTTCACGATTTCAACTTCTTCTCCTTCAGCGATGAACCTGTTGATTATGCCAGTTGTCATGATCTTTGTCTTCTTTACATTAAGGTGCAGGCCCATTTTGAGAATATGTTCTTTGATTGTGAGAAGCAAATGTTTCAGATCATCATCACTTTCAGCCAGTAATGTGGTATCATCAGCATAGCGAAGGTTGCTAATGAGTCTTCCACCAATCTTCACACCTCTGTTGTCTTCATAAATCCTGCTTCTCTGATGATTTGTTCTGCATATAAATTAAACAGGTAGGGGGAAAGTATGCAGCCTTGTCTTACACCTTTGCTTATTTTAAACCATTCTATTTCTCCTTGTTCCGTTCGAACTGTTGCTTCTTGATCAATGTACAGATTGTGCAAGAGTACGATCAGGTGTTCTGGTATACCCATGCTTCTTAATGTGACCCAGAGTTTCTCATTGTTTACACAGTCAAAAGCCTTGCTATAGTCGATAAAGCACAAATAGATTTCCTTTTGGTATTCTTTAGTCTTTTCAAGGATCCATCTCACATCCGCAATGATGTCTCTCGTTCCTCGCCCTTTCCTGAACCCTGCTTGCACTTCAGGTAGTTCTTGTTCCAGGTATGGTTGTAGTCTCTTTTGAATAATCTTCAGTAGAGTCTTGCTGGCATGTGGGATCACAGCGATTGTGCGATAATTTCCACAGTCAGTTGGATCACCTTTCTTTAGTATTGGTATAAACACAGATCTTTTCCAGTCAGTTGGCCATGATGTTGTCTTCCATATTTCTTGGCAGAGCCTTGTAAGTATGGTAACAGCTGCATCAGATTGCTGTAATACCTCTATGGGAATGCTATCAATGCCTGGTGCTTTATTCTTTGATAAGGCTTTCAATGCTGCTTTAACTTCTTCTTTCATCACCAATGGCTCCCGATCATAAGGTACAGGTTGGTCCACTTGATCTTTATTACATAAAAACTCTGTATATTCCTTCCACCTTCCCTTGATCTTCTCAGCATCATTCAACATAGAACCTTGAGTATCTTGTAACATTCCAATTTGAGGCTGGAACTTTTTCTTTAACTCTCGTAGCTTTAGGAAAGCCGATCTTGTTCTTCCTCTAGTTTCTGCTTCTATTTCCTTGCATGCGTCATTGTAGTACTTTTCCTTGTCCTGTCTTGCTGCACATTGGAAATCTCTGTTGAGTTCTGTGATTGTCTTTCTTTCTCCTCTGGCTTTAGCTTCTCTGTGTTTCTGGGCAATTTTCAGAGTTTCTTCTGTCATCCATTTTGACCGTTTTTTCTTTTTCACCTGTTGTAGAGACTTCTCGCTTTCTTCCAACACAACCTTCTTGATATCATTCCATAACTCTTCTGGAGCTCTGTCATTTGTATCTAAAGCAGCAAATCAATTTTGCAGGCAGTCTTTAAATACCAGTGGTATATTCTCAAGGTCATATTTTGCTGCATTCATGAGTGGTTTGCTCTTTTTCAACTTTAACTTGTTTGCATACTAGTAGTTGATGATCTGTACGACAGTCAGCTCCAGGTTTTGTATTTGTTGACGTTATAGAGCTTTTCTATCCTTGACTTCCACAGATGTAGTCAATTTGATTTTTATACAATCCATTGGGTGAAGTCCATGTGTACAGTCACCGCTTGTGTTGCTGGAAGAAGGTGTTTGAGTTGAATAGATCATTGGTCTTGCAGAATTCTATCATTCTTTCTCCAGCTTCATTTCTGTTGCCAAGTCCATATTTTCCAACTACTTTGCCTTCTTCTTTGTTGCCAACATTTGCTATCAGGATATCCTGTTTGCATGTTCTGTCAATTTCAGCTTGTACTTGTTCAAAGAACTCTTCAATTTCATTCTCTTCTACAGCTGTTGGGGCATATACTTGAATTATAGTTGTGTTGATAGGCATTCCTCATAGACAAATAGAGATTAAGCGTTTGCTTACTGCATTTTATTTCATTACAGTTCTTGCAAGTTTCTTCTTTATTATAAATGCAACACCATTTCTTCTTTGTCTTTCATTTCCAGCATAGTAGACCATGTGATCATCTGATGCAAAGTGCCCGATGCCAGTTCATTTCAGTTCGATGACCCCCAACAGATCAAGTTGTACACATTCCATTTCATTCTTGACCACCTCCAACTTCCCTTGGTTCATGTTTCGTACATTCCATGTTCCATTGTGTAAGACATCTTTACAGCTTCTTACTCTCATTTCATGCACAGCTACATCAGCAGTCAGACGTCCCTAGGGCTTTGATCCAACCACATCATAAATGCTGGCTTTACTCTGAAATGTTTTCAGCTCTTCCCCAGTAGCTAGTTGAGTGCCTTCCGACCTGGGGGTCTCATTTTCCAGCACTATAGCACAATTTGTTTTGTTGTAACTATCCATTGGGTTTTCATGGCAAGATACAGAAGTAGATTACCGGGCCTTTCTTCCGCGCAGTTTAAGTTTGGTGTTGTTGCTGTTGTCACAGAAATGTGATCCTCCACTGCCAACACTATCGCATTCTGCTGCTGCCCAGATGGGTGGTTTGTCTTGGTCTGGCACCTCAGCAGAGAGCTGTCCATTTTGGGAGACCCTGCCAGTAGTTAAACTACCGATAGTTTAGCTCTCAGTATCACTGATGCACACAAGCCCTCACAGCACGACAAGCTGCAAACATATTTGTAATGTTTCAGCTAAAGAAGTGTTAAAGATATATTTAACTGAAGTGTTGGGTGTTGCTTCTGATGCATGTCCACCTGTTGTAAAGATCTATTATTTACCTACTGGTCGCAAGGTGTCGGCTGTTGCTGAGATTCCTGGGCCACAGGTTGCTAAACAGCTTAATTTTACCGCTGTGTTGGAGGCTTCCAACTCAGAGGTGATTTCATCTACATGTAGAGTATATTTAGCTTTAGTTTCTGATAGAGAATGGCTTCTTAAAATGTTTTTTTAAGAAGCGTGAGGTACTTTTTAAAGGCTGTTTGGTGTGGATTTTTCTGGACTTGGCTAAAGAAACCAAAGGCCGCAGGAGACTTTTTAATGCTTCAGCCAAGGGTTCTGCAGCTTGAGGGTTAATTTTTTCTTAATTGCCCTTGTAAGTGCCTTGTCACAGATAAGGCACTTACAGATAGATAGAATTTGTCACATTCCTCCTCGATTCTCATTACCATCAAAGAGTTGGCTAAAAAAACAATATTTTGGTGGTGGTGGTGAGAAGCAAGGAGGAATGTGACAAATGCTATCTACCCTTTTTGATGTCTAGGGCATCTGCACCTTGCCCACTCACAATCTTAAATGACAGAGGTGTAAGGCAGGGGTCTCCAAATACAGTCCTGGAGGGCCACAAACTAGTCAGGTTGACAGGATATCTCTAATGCATATATATCTCATGCATATTCATTAAGGCTATCCCAAAAAGCTGCCAGGATTACAGCCCTCCAGGACAGGGTTGGACACCCCTGTCCTAGGGCATCAGCCAACAGGTGCACAAACACCCACCCCCACAGGCTCCACTATCCAAAGCCTCATGGAGAGTCAGGCTGTTGGGCCCAGCACAGAGCAGCAGTTACCACCAAAGCACTACTACTAGCACCTGCATACCTTAGCAATGCCTGCACTGTGCCCAGGACTAGTGTGAAAGACAGGGCTGCCAACTACCCCTATCTTTGCACAATGCTGAAATAGGAGTGGTAGTGTGTGTATGTCTATGCATTGTTTTGTGGCTGCCTACACCTCACTGGGCCCACATTGCTTACACTGTTTCCAGCATTAAAAGTCTCTGATGAGGGACCTTGTCAAAGGCTTTCTGAAAGTCCAGATACACTATATCAACCGACTCACCTTTGTCCACCTGTTTATTCACACCTTTAAAAAAACATAACAGATTAGTAAGACAAGATCTTCCTTGTCTAAAGCCATGTTGGCTGTCTCCCATTAGGCCATGACTATCTACATGCTGAGTAATTTTATTCTTTATGATGATTTCTACCATTTTTCCCGGTACTGACGTCAGGCTCACCAGTCTGTAGTTTCCCAGATCACCCCTGGAACCCTTTTTAAAAATTGGTGTTACATTGGCGATCCTCCAATCTTCAGGTATTAGAGATGATTTTAATGATAGTTCACAGATTATTAATAGCAGGTCTGCAATCTCATATTTCAATTCTTTCAACACCCTTGGATATATACCATCCGGCCCAGGTGATTTGCTACTCTTCAGTTTATCTAATAATTGTAATACATCTTCCCGATGTATAGATATTTCCTTTAATTCCTCCGCACCTTTAAATCCCACTTCAGTCATGGGTAACATCCCTACATCTTCCTCAGTAAAGACCGAAGCAAAAAATTCATTCAGTCTCTCCGCTATCGCCTTGTCACCTCTTAGTGCCCCTTTAACCCCTCTATCATCTAATGGACCAACTGACTCTCTCACAGGTTTTCTGCTATGAATGTACTTGAAAAAGTCTTTATTTCGCATTTTTGCTTCCGCAGCAAGCTTCTTCTCAAATTCTCCCTTTGCCTGCCTTATCAAAGCCTTGCATTTGACTTGCCAGTGCTTGTGCTGTTTCCAGGTTTCGTCGTTTGGCTATTTTTTCCATTTCCTGAAAGATGCTTTTTTGGCAACAACAGCCTCTCTGACCTCACCTTTAAATCATGCTAGCAGTTTTTTGGAATTCCTTCCACTTTTCTTAAAGCGTGGAATACAGCTGGTCTGGGCTTCCAAGATAGTATTTTTCAACAACACGCAAGTTTGATGTAAGTCTTTAACCTTTGCAAATGCTCCTTTTAGATTTTTCTTAACTATTTTCCTCATTTTATCATAGTCTCCCTTTCGAAAGTTAAAAGGTAGTACTGTGGATTTCCTTACTATCCTTCCTCCACTAATTAAATCAAAGGCGATCATGCTATGATCACTATTGCCAAGTGGCCCCAACACCCTTATCTCTTGCACTAGATCTGGTGTTCCACTAAGGACTAGGTCTAATATGGCTTCCCCTCTGGTTGGTTGATGAACCAGTTGCTCCAAGAAGCAGTCATTTATTTCATCTAGGAACTTTATCTCCCTAGCATGTCCTGCCGTGACACTGACCCAGTCGATACGGGGTAATTGAAATCACCCATTATTATTACTGCACTGTAACTTTTGTTAGCTTCCTTGATTTCTTTGAGCATTTCATCATCCGTTTGTTCAATCTGACCAGGCGGTCGATAGTACACCCCCACTGCCATTGCCTTCCCCTTGTTACATGGAATTTCAATCCATAGAGATTCTACAGCAAATTTTGTTTCCTGCAAAACTTTAATCCTTTCTGACTCAATGCCCTCTCTAACATAGAGCGCAACCCCTCCACCAATTTGATCAGCTCTATCATTACGATATAGTTTGTACCCAGGTATCACAGTGTCCCACTGGTTGTCCTCCTTCCACCATGTCTCTGATATTCCAATCATATCTAACCTCTCATTTAGTGCTATATATTCTAACTCTCCCATTTTATTTATTAGACATCTAGCATTTGCATAGAAGCATTTTAGAGACTGTATTTTATTCATATTAATTTGGTTATTGGTAGACATGGGTAATTTGGGATCTTGAAGCTCTCTCTGCTCCATACTCGAGGGCATTTGGGCTACTTTACTCTTTTTTGGAACCTCTCTGCTTTTGGTAGTATCCTTCAAGGATACATTCTTCCGAACCATCTGCTCTTGGGCGACTGTCGGCTTTCCCCTATTATCTAGTTTAAAAGCTGCTCTATCTCCTTTTTAAAGGTTAATGCCAGCAGCCTGGTTCCATCCCGGTTAAGGTGAAGCCCATCCCTTCAGAAGAGCCCCTCTTTTACCCAGAATGTTCCCCAGTTCCTAACAAATCCAAAACCCTCATCTCTGCACCATTGTCTCATCCACGCATTGAGACTCCGGAGTTCTGCCTGCCTTTTGAGTCCTGCGCATGGAACGGGAAGCATTTCGGAGAACACTACCCCAGAAGTTCTGGATTTCAACTTCTTACCTAAGAGCCTAAATTTAGCCTCCAGAACCTCCCTACCACATTTTCCTATGTCATTGGTACCGACATGTATCAAGACAGCAGACTCCTCCCCATGTCATGCAAGGATAGGCCAGCGGCCCGGTATGGGGTGCTCGGGAGGCAGCACAAAGGACACATAGGTGGCAAAATACACATGCCCAGCCTCACACGCACACATGCAGGTGGCGGTGGCAATAGCTAGCATTGGACTGACAGGGCACAGCAGAAGCAGCCCCGTGCTGCTCACAGCCATGTGTGATATGCAGTAGCCGATGGCCAGGGATGTCTGTTCCCTAATGGTCCCAAACATTGCTGTACCCCCAGGTGGAGGACCTACGCAAGAAAGGGCGGGAGATGCACCAACACTGCCCACTTTTCCTGAACCATCTGCAGCAGGAGGCGATGGCCCAAGGCGATGGTGTGTGTTGCAGCCTGTGTGTCATGCAACAGCATGTCACCATGGCCCAGGATCCTGTGAGGCCACATACTGTGTTTCCATGATGTTGCAAACGCATGACAGCAGTGGTAATGTCTGGTTTCCCCCCACAGAGGATGCAGATGCTGGTGAGGGACCATCATCCCCAAGGCTGCAGCCTCCCAGCCCCCCTGCACTGGTGGACATGCCGGAGGTGGAGGACAAGCAAGGAGGAAGAAGCCACAGAGGGGGTGGTGGATGGGGTAGGGGTAGGAGGGAGGAGAGGGGGAGGGGGATGGTGAGGTGGGGGGAGGGGGTGGAGGTGGGTGAGGAGAGCAGGGAGGGCAAAGCGGGTGGAGACAGTGGCCTGTGGGTGGGAGGGGTAACAGGACAGCACAGGGCACCTGGGGCCCCTGCCACCTGCCCCATGTGTCCAGCCATGTTGCCCGCCTGGGTGTGGCAACAGCATACATTGCCACAGACAGGGGGTTTGCAGATGTCACCACACAGACACCAGGCACATGGTATGTGTGTGGTGGCATTTGCGTGGGCCACCTGGCTGTGGCAATGGGTGTTGTGCTGCAGGCAAAGCTGGATCAGGACCACACCATGGGCCAGCTGACAGGTGCCATATTGCGTACGGCTGAGGAGCTGCGCATGCAGCGTGAGGTCGGCATGGGCAGTGCAGTTCCCAAGCCATCTGCTGATGGTGGCCCCCCGGGTGTGTGAGCACCACGGTGCCACATGGCAGCCCTGCCCTGTGCTGTCCTGTGACCTGGGACAGGAACATGGGACCACATGGGATAACCAACATTGTAAAAAATAAAAATGTTATATTTGGGGTACACATCACAATGGTCATGTGTCTCCTTTCCAGACATGCTGTTGCAGTGAGCGTGATATGTGTGAGCATGTCCCAGTGTGTATGTGTGGTAAACATATATCCCATACATGGATTGGGCCCCATATCAGGTGTGGGGGATGGGCATGTGCGCAGGTATGAGTATCCCCTGGAGCCACTGGGATGTATCCATATGCTGCACTGGGCAGCAGACATGGACATATGCATGGTGGCTCGGACATGGCAGCAGTGCACACATGGCATGTTGCACGACACAGGCGGCATGGCTGACCCTATTTGTGCCAAATAGCAGCAGAGCAAACCCCCCCCACCCCCCCATTGACATGGCATGGGGACAGGGAACAGCATTCCAATGGGTCAACATGCCATGGCAAGGCATATGTGACCAGGGTGACTACATGGGGGACAGGGTAACCATGGGAGTGCAGACACAAACACTGGACACGTGCACACAGGTACCAAGTGAAGATGGCTTTATTGCAGTGGACATGGCTTTATTGCGGCAGACCCACACTCACAACCTGCGTGCCCTCCCACAGCCACGCCAAACACGGCCCCTCCCACCCCTTGATGCTGGTGTTGCTGCTGCTGCTGCTGGCTGCTGCCCAAGACCGGCCATGGCCTTGAGTGCTTCAGCCACCCAACTGATCCCAGACACCATTGCCTCAGTTGTCCCACGCAGCTGGCCGATGTGGTCACATAGGCCCTGCATGTCCTGGTGTAGCCTGAGCATCACCTCTGTGTGGGCCTGCCTCTCCTGACATTGTCCACATAGCTCCTCCCATTGGCCACATAGCTCCTCCCATTGGCCACATAGCTCCTCACATATGGCCAGCAGCACCTGGCAAGTGGCCGTGGGTGGGACACAGTGTGACCTGTGAGACATATGTTACACCCCCCACTGTGATGCATGCAACAGGTGTCCTGGCAGACTACATAGGGGGCCGCTACATATGGCGGTGAATCCGCATATGTCGGTAGCACACCGTGCCGGGCTGCCCATTGGCCATGAATGTTGTTTGCACAGGGCCCCGCATCTCAGGGGGCCCTTCCCAACAACATACTGCCCAACAGCCCTGGGAACACATATGATAAACAAACAGACTGGCTGCTGCTGCTGCCGCTGCTGCTGTGACTGCAGCAGAATCAGTGTCCCACGGGCCCCCCCACCTGCCCGGCAGAGTCCTCTGGGTCACTCCACTCGGTGCGGGCATTCAGGCCTGAGAGGATAGTGTTTCACTCTCGTGGCTCTGTTAAGCCCACCGGCGCTGATGGGAAACAGGCCTTTCCTGTGTCCCATCAGCCTTAGCGGCCTTAATAGAGCCGCAAGACAGAACTACCCCCTTGGTGGCTATGATGGACCACGCCAGGGAGTTGATCAGGTGGCTATACCGGGCAGGCGGGGGGCCCCGCAGGACACATGAGTCTGCTGCTGCCACAGCGGCAGCAGCATCAGCCAGTATGTTTGTTTCCATTATACCATCCCCTGAGCTTATGGGGAGAGGGGGGTTGAACTGCAAATGGGGTGCTGGGGAGGTAGGACTGTGGGTGGGCTGATGGTGTGCCTAGGACTGGTAATGGGCTATGGGGGGGGGGCTAGGACTGGTAATGGGCTGAGTGGGAGGCGAGCATGAAATGCAAATAGCTGATGGGGAGGGGTGCTTGGAATGGAAAGGGGCTGTGAGGGGAGGGAGCTATGAGTGGATATGGCCTGTGGGGGGGGGGGGAGCTGGGACAGGAGATGGGCTTATGGCAGAGCCAGGATAGGATTAGATATGGGATGATGGGGGGCTAGCACTCTACATGGGCTGATGTGTGGACTAGACGGGGGCAGATGCTGGATGTGGCTGGAACTAGAAGGGAACCGATGTTGGGGGTGGCTTGGAATGGGATGGGGCTGGGAGAGTGAGATGGAGAGGGGACAAATACATTGTGTGGGAGGGATGTGAAATCTGCAATTGGCTGGGTATTGGGAGGGTTAGTGGGGATTGAGGTTGGTGGGGTAAGATCTGAGTAGATGTATTACAACTATTAGATAAACTGAAGAGTAGCAAATCACCTGGGCTGGATGGTATACATCCAAGGGTGTTTAAAGAACTGAAATATGAGATTGCAGACCTGCTATTAGTAATCTGTGAATTTTCATTAAAATCATCTGTAATACCTAAAGATTGGAGGATCGCCAATGTAACGCCAGTTTTTAAAAAGGGTTCCAGGGGTGATCTGGGAAACTACAGACCGGTGAGCCTGATGTCAGTACCATGAAAAATGGTAGAAACCATCATAAAGAACAAAATTACTCAGCATGTAGATAGTCATGGCCTAATGAGAGACGGCCAACATGGCTTTAGACAAGGAAGATCTTGTCTTACTAATCTGTTATGTTTTTTTGAAGGTGTGAATAAACAGGTAGACAAAGGTGAGTCAGTTGATATAGTATATCTGGACTTTCAGAAAGCCTTTGACAAGGTCCCTCATGAGAGACTTTTGGCAAAACTAAAGAGTCATGGGATAGGAGGCAGTGCACTATTGTGGATCAGGAACTGGTTAAAAGATAGAAAGCAGAGGGTAGGGCTAAATGGCCAATTTTCCCATTGGAGAAAGGTGAATAGTGGTGTACCCCAGGGATCTGTGCTGGGTCTGCTACTTTTTGACATATTCATAAATGACCTGGAAAAGGGAATAACGAGTGAGGTTATCAAATTTGCAGATGACACAAAAGTATTTAAAGTTGTTAAAACCCAAGAGGATTGTAGAAAATTGCAA
Organism: Ichthyophis bannanicus; assembly: GCA_033557465.1. Classification (NCBI taxonomy): domain Eukaryota; kingdom Metazoa; phylum Chordata; class Amphibia; order Gymnophiona; family Ichthyophiidae; genus Ichthyophis; species Ichthyophis bannanicus. The sequence continues at coordinate 110,897,779 of CM066035.1, forward strand.
GAGGATCTTGATAAATTGGAAGACTGGGCATCAAAATGGCAGATGAAAGTTAATGTGGACAAGTGCAAAGTTATGCACCTAGGAAAGAACAACCCAAACTATGGTTACACGATGCAAGGTTCCTCATTAGGAACCACCACCCAGGAAAAAGATTTAGGCATCATTGTGGATAACATGCTAAAACCCTTGGTCCAGTGTGCAGTGGCGGCCAAGAGAGCAAATAGAATGTCATGTATCATAAGGAAAGGAATCGAAAATAAAACAAAAGATATTATAATGCCTCTATTTCGTTCCATGGTGAGACCGCACCTTGAATATTGTGTGCAATTCTGGCCGCCGTATCTTAAAAAGCGTTATTAGAAAAGGTTCAGAGGAGAGCCACCAAAATGGTAAAGGGGATGGAAGGATACTCCTATGAAGAAAGGCTAAAAAGGTTAGGGCTCTTTAACCTGGAAAAGAGATGGCTGAGGGGAGATATGATAGAAGTCTATAAATTAATGAACGGAGTGGAATGGGTAAACGTAGATCGATTGTTTATGTTATCAGAATATAGAAAGACTAGGGGACATGCAATGAAGCTACAGGGTAAACTATTTAAGACTAATAAAAGAAAATATTTTTTCACTCAACGTGTAATCAAACTCTGGAATTTGTTACCGGAGGATGTAGTAAAGACTGTTAGTGTAGCTGGGTTTACAAAAGGTTTGGACAAGTTCCTGGAGGAAAGATCCATAAACCATTATTAAGAAGGGACCCAGGATATCAATGCTTGACCCAGTACAAGCATTGCAGAACCTGTGTCTTTTGGGGAAACTGCTAGGTACGTATGACCTAGATTGGTCACTGTTGGAAACAGGATACTGGGTTTGATGGACCTTGGTCTGACCCAGTATGGCACATCTTATGTTCTTATGTTCTTATGCACACTGCCACATTGCAAAGGTACCGGTGCAATGTGAGTGGCAGAACATTGGGGGATAAATAGGACTGTGCAGACATGCAAAGATTTGTTTGTAAATCAATGTGGAACGGCACGTCTGGACAGTAACCAAACACAATAACATTTACATAGAGGTAGAAAGAAAGGTCAAATATGGTGCAGTAACCCACACATAATCCACACCGCCATATCCACTGGTGTACCAACATATTCAGTCACATGCACATGCACCGTGTATGTTTAACCATGACACAGTGCTGCACCAGATGCACTGTAACACCCCTGGTGAGGGCAAACAGCAATCCAAGATGTTGGCACCCATCAAAGTGGTGTGGTGACAAACAGTGTGTCATGTCCAAGTGCAGGGTGGTAGTAAAAACAGTTAGTTTAGCTGGGTTTAAAAAAGGTTTGGAAAAGTTCCTAGAGGAAAGGTCCATAAACCATTATTAAAGAGGACCCAGGAAATCTAATGCTTACCCCATTACGAGCATTGTGGAAGCTGTGTGCCTTTTTGGGAACCTGCCAGAGAGATATCCCCTCTATGCCTATATTCAGGGTTGTTCCCCTCTAAGTTTTGGCGTTTTATTACTTGTTTGCTTTGATTCTATCCTCTTGCTATGTGTTTGTCTCATGACTTTGAATTCTGTCAGTTTTTGCCCACACGACTTCCTTATGGATTGCATTCCAGGCATCTACCACTCTTTCCTTGAAGAAGTATTTCTGCTGCTTTTAAGTTATGTCCTTGAAGCTTCATTTCATGTCCTCTTATTTTATGGCTTCCTTGTCCTTGAAAACTTTTGTTTGTTCATTGATACCTTCCAAGTATTTAAACATCTCTATGATATCTTTCTGTCCCTCCTCTCCTCTAGGGTATACATATTCATGTCTTCAAGTTTCTTTTCATAGGGATTCTAGTGCATACCCCATTTCATTTTGTCAACTTCCTCTGAACTGCTTTAAGTATTTGTATATCCTTTGCAAGGTACAGTCTCCAAAACTGAACGCAATACTCTAAGGGGTATTTTTACTGAAGAGCATTAAGGGTGCACCGGTTAGCAAGTGTTAAGGGCAGTGGCAAGGGTGTTATCGTACAGTTAAGGCTGGAGTAGGGAGTAGGTGTTCTGGTGGTAAGGGCTCTTGGCTGTACTTATCGGACGCTAACAGGACACCGGGCGTTAAAGTGCCAAGCATGCACCTTAATACCCAAAAATGTCAGTCACCTTAACACAAGCTGAGGGAGCCCTTGTGAAAGTCACATTTTAGGTGATGGATGGAAGGAAAGGAAAGAACTGATGGAATGTCACATCCATATGTATCCTACGTGTTAGTAAGTGGGATGAGCATGCGGGAGGCATCTGTACTGTATCAGTGAGGGGTGCCTACATAATCTACTATAATATCAGTGTGTGGCATAGGATTGGGAAGAAAGGGTTCCCTGGCAGAGCCAGCATCACCATGATGTGAGCATCAAAAGGATGGCTGATTAGGAGTGGTAACGTGCAGATCATTCAGGAGAGGTGAGAGCGATACATCCCAATAACTAAAATGTGGGCCATAGTATAGCAGCTGGCAGGAGAATACATGATTTATGTAATGGGCATATGTTGATGGATGGGCAGAAGGATGGCTGACAGTAGATGAAAGTGTGGTATGGCCTTGCTGCCCCAATGTGACTGCACAAATGCAGTTGTAGTGTGTGTGAAAAATAGTAGACATGCCACGGGGAAGTTCCAGCTGTTTGGGTATGACAGCTGTCTCAGCTTTTCTAACCACCATACAATCTTCCTGCAACATGTGCATGTAACAACTGGACAAATATATTCGTCATATGGAGCAAGTAAGGATGTGTGATGATCCATGCAGGATCCCCAGGAGCACTGTTCCCTCTAAGCTGTGTGCATGTGTGCGCGCATACACCTCGCTGAGCGAGCGCACATACTTTACAACAGAGAGCACAAAAATTACGATTCTGATTCTGATAGAAAACAACACAGACATTTTAAAATTTAAAAGTTGTTGTGTATTTATGGTTTTCACATGTGCCACACTATTTTCTAGTGCAATCAATGTGGTGTACATACTGTATTCTGACGTGTAGTCAAATTTTAAAGTATATAACTCTGAGTGTCATTATGTGGCGCACAAAAATTTAACCTTCCTTCAAAAGCTGCACAGCTAATATTTTATGCGCACACAGCCTACAGAAAATTAGAGGGAACATTGCCCAGGAGTGGGATGTGCCTGTATGTACTGCATATATGGAGATGGCGTCAAAGATATTCAGTCACAGTTATGATGAAATATTCCAATCATGTACAACTCATGTGTCATACATCTGCAGGGTGAACATGTCTGACCCTTTGCAATGAGCTACAGCACAGCTAATAAAGTCATGCTGTCAGATGAGTATGATTGCAGTGTGCATGCTTGCAGATCCAATGTGCTATCATAACACATAAAAAAGAATAAGAATGTGTATCCTCCTATCAATGCGCTCCCCGGATTGTTTCTGCCAGTATATTGAAGTGAGTTTCCCACAGCTACAAAGCAAACAAGTGGGATTCAAACCCTGGTCTGTAGTTTACTGAGCTAGTGTTCTAAGCATTAGGCTATACCTACACAACTTTCTGTGTAGCAATGTCTAGAATGAAAGAGACTGCAGGTCCATGCCTGCAATGGATCATTCCCAGGACATGTAAACAATGTGGCTGGCACTTTCTGAGACAGTGGTAAACCACACCTAGGGCTTGCCTACAGCAGAATACATGCAGTATGTACTGCACTGGACACTCAGTACTGTAGCTGCATAACAGAAACACAGCTGCAGATTACATCTTTTGTCCAAAGACCAAGCCACATGTAAGATGAAGATGTTCATCTCTCTACTGTATCTCCAACGCCAAACAGTCGTGTGCAGAGATCCACTGTGCTGCAGTATGGCACTAACCCTTAAGGCAGCACATGTGCAGAGTGTGCAGTCCCTTGTGACCTGCTGTGCACTGCAATAAAAGCACACCTGCACATACACCAAACTCAAACCACATTCATGTCCCATGTGGTCCATCACAGACCATACTGCCCTCCTCAGGGGGCCATGCACACGTCTCTCACCATCATAGAAGACAAGCAGGTACTGAGCAATTTATTTATTTTATTTATTTATTTAATGATATTTTTATACCGCCTTATCAAACTATCAAAGCAATGCTCTAGTGATGGATGCAACTGGGGCTCTTGGTACTGATATCGGTTAGCCCCCCCCCCCCCCCAATGCCCATGATACAGCACACAATCTGAGCAAATATATGCAACTGACTCCCATATGGAGAATGCAGTGATCCATCACATCAGCTCTGTAATATGCAGGGACATTGTGTGCTTCCTGTACATAACAGCTGCCACATGTACACATGACCTGTTTCAGCAGTTACGCTGAATGTGAGGAAGGGCATATATCACTTGGTCCCCAGAGCAAGCACTGCAATAGAGGGACTCTCCAAGTTCCAGAGCAGAACTATGTCACTGCCAGTGTGCTACAAGTATTCTCCTAGGACAAGCAGGATGTGTCAGCCACACCTGGTGTCGTCCCCCGACGGCGCCGTGACGGAAGTGCTCTCTAGCTCAGAGATTTCTGAGCATGTGTGAGGTGGTCCCACCTCCCCAGCCCGCCCCTAGCCGGCCAGTTTTTTTGCTTCCGCCTTCGCCTCAAGACGGACTTACAAGCTCTCCTACACTTCTACTTCTAAATGTCTACACTAGACTCCAAAAAGACAAAACCAGGTTTTAAAAAGTGCCTTACCTGCAACAGGAAGATGAATCTCTCCGACACGCACCAACACTGTGTAAAATGCCTGGGGGCTTCTCACGAAGTGGACAACTGCAACTGCTGCAGCCGGATGTCCCCTAGAGCCAAGCGGCACCGGGAGCAGTCTTTGAGAGACCACCTCTCCTCCCCAGCACCTTCAACGTCCCGGGAACCGAAGCCACTGAAGAACAAGCAGTCCAGGTCCGTTGACGCTGGTAAGCCTTCCCGGGACCCGGCCAATCACTCCGGGGCTCAAAAGAACGCCGCTTCAAAGAAACCGCGCCTGAGACAGGACCGTGACCGCGCTGAACTCCCTGCCCCCGGAGAGGCCTCTGCCGGTTCGGTAAGCCCCTCTCCTGCTGGCTGTAACTCGGGACCTTCCCCCCGGCCACGCGGTCTTCCTGCCGGCCAAGATGGCGCTGCCCTCGTGGCCCCGCCAGGCCACGCCTCCGGACACGCCTCCTCAAATCCCATTGGCGACAGCGGCTCCTCCGGCATACAGCCCTCCCCCCTGCCCGGCACGTCACTACGCGCCGAAGGGGAATCCCGGCCCTCCTCTTCTATGCCAGCTGATTCAGCTCCTTCTTCCCCGGCGCGGGAGCAGCAGGCAGGGGCTTCTTCGCAACGGCGCGGAAGCAAGGATCGCCGCGCCGGCTCTCATGACCACGCGCTTCAGCGCCTGCAATGTATAATGTTAGTCACTTGGTATTCTATACATTGCAGTATGACAGAGCGGCCTGCTCCTGTTGGGCAGGGACTCTCCTATAACATATCATGTCAGTCTCTAAGGTTGTGGCAGTTGTTTCCAAGGAACCCAAAAGCAGTGAGTGTTGTCTAGGCAGGAAGTGGGGGAGGTGACATGAAACAGAAAAGCCTGCCAAGACTATAGTTATCAGTAGGTTAGCAACAACAGCTGCTAGCTTCACTTTCTGGGAATTCCAATCAACTAGATCAATCACAAGCAGCAAGCATATACTAGGCTGTATGAGTCATATGCATACCACCTATGCCCAATCTGCTAATCACCACACACTGCATATACACAAAGCCACCATGAACACATTGACTTTGTACAAACAGACAGCAACCTGTCAAGTGACTAGACTGACAAAAAAGAAACAACACCCACATCACTACAGCTTGACACTACATAGCACTATGTCATACCTCGATCAGAGTGAGAGTGGCCTCTCAGCATGAACAGCTGTGTTCACCCAGGCCATGCCTGTGGCAGACCCATGCTAAGATGGTTCAGTCATTTACCTAACCTCCGACTCATACACACCCTGTGCAAACTGTTCTTTTTTAGGCAATACCCTGAATCCTCTGCTCCTCATTATTTACCCTTTTATTTTGAAGTGAGGAACAGCTTATGCAATGCGAGGCATGGTGGAAAGTGTGCCAGAGATAGGCTGGGAGTGCATGCTGGCCACAATGGCTTACGTCTGACACAAATATGGTGTCCCCCTACACAGCTTTTGACAGTAAGCATTGAACATAGTGCCTTGCTTGTACTCCCATATAATGTCTTGTCTCTAGCCATGGACACTGCAAAACTGGCCAGTGCAGCACATTCACTCTCCCATGCTGCAGACACAGTAGCAACCCCCTCCCCCCCAAGAGCACCTGGAAGCATGACAGGTTGGATGTTGAAACAGTTACTGGCAACCCATACGCCACCATTCCCTGCCTCTTTTGTACTCTAACAACATTCTTATGACTGTCACACTCGGTGCCCATGGGGAGCAAGTGAGGCTATCATGCAGGCCCTCTGATGTAACACATACAGACAATGAGTAGGCCCACATGGCTTCTGGCCATATGAACATAGGCTTTGGCCAGCAATGCCACCTATGAAGGGCACATTCTAAACATGTATGGTACTGTTTCCCCCCACCCCTACCACCACCCCAACATTCACATTCAGGCACTGTCTTCCCATATGGTGGCAGGCGATGCAGAGACCAATATGACATCTTGTGCCACATTTTGGCAGCTGGAATTGTGCATGCACCATTCAGAGGTCAGTGTCCCACAGTCACAATTAGGCACACAGGTGCATTTGGGCTCTCATTTGGGGTAATAGGTAATGTATTACTGAATGTTTTGGGCAATGATCAGTAGACAGTGTTGAGATGGTGTTTATTGTGTACAAATTTGCCTGATATGGATCTGCCTGTATGTGGATACACTGTATGGAGCAAAGAGTCCCAAGGATTGCATTCTGCAACTGCAGAGTAGGAGAAGAGCAATGCGAATACAGGTAAATCACAGTGTCACCAACTGTTGTTGTTAAGTGCTGTAGAGTCAGTGTCGACTCATGGTGATCCTCTGGATAGTTGTCCTAAACTGTGGTTGGTCTTCAGTCAGGCAGCTCATTGTTGGCAGAGTGGCACCCATAACTGCTGTTATTGTATCATTCTATCTCATTGCAGGCCTTCCGCTTTTGCATTGACCTTCTACCTTGACAAGCATGATGTTTTCTCTAATGATATCTCTCTTCGCATGATGTGTCCAAAGTATGAAAGTCAAAGTCTTGTCATTTGAGCTTCTAAAGAAAGTTTAGGTTTGATATCTTCTAGTACTGACTGGTTTGTTCTTCGGGCAGTCCATGGTATACATAGTATTCATCGCCAGCACCATAATTCAAAGGTATCAATTTTCTTTGTGTCTATCTTTTTCACTGTCCAACTTTCGCATCCATATGACGTTATTGAAAATACCATTGCTTGAATGAGTCAAATCTTTGTATGGAGAGAGACATCTCTGCTCTTGAGAATCTTGTCTAGGACCTTCATAGCCATTCTGCCAAGAGCAATGTGCCATCAGGTTTCTTGACTGCTTGTTGTTTCTTTATTGACAGTAGATCCAAGTAGGTTAAAGTTGTCAACTATTTTGAATTCTTCTCCATCAACGATGAACTTATTGATTTTGCCAGTTGTCAGGATCTTTCTCTTCTTTACATTAAGGTGCAGGCCCATTTTAAGACTATGTTCCTTGATCTTGAGAAGCAAATGTTTCAGATCATCTTTACTTTCAGCTATTAAAGTGGTATCATCAGCATAATGAAGATTGTTGATGAGTCTTCCACCTATCTTCACACCCAGTTGTCTTTATACAGTCCTGCTTCTCTGATGATTTGTTTTGCATATAAATAAAAACTGGTAGGGGGAAAGTATGCAGCCTTGTCCCATGCACTCTCCCATTCTGTTTCTCCTAGTTCCGTTTAAACTGTTGCTTCTTGATCAATGTAAAGGTTATGCAAGAGAACTAGCAGGTGTTCTAGTAAACCCATGCTCCTTAATGTGGCCCGGAGTTTCTCATGGTTTACACAGTCAATAGCCTTGCTATAGTCAATAAAACACATATAGGGGTATGCTTACTAAACTGCGGTAATGTCATTTGCGTTAGGTTCCGTGGTAAAGGTACAGATGCCCTTATAAAGGCGTGGGCAGGGCATCATTATGGCAAGCATGTCAGGTAACGCGCATTATAAGGCACGTTAAAAGGCACGTTATAAGGCACGTTACAAGGCACCTTATTAGGCACAGTACAAGGCACGTGCACAGCAATGGTTGGGTACAGAAGGACTTCAGGTCACTGCACAAACCATCTGCTCTGTGTGCCAAGATAGGGTAATCCCACCAGCACCCATGATGCATTGCACATGCAGAACAGCAGCCTACAGCTGACCACCAAATGGGGTCTGCACCTCTCTGGTACTGCAGTGTGGTAAGACGGACTGACAATGTGTGATACTGGTACAGAGTAGCTACAGACCATGCCATTGTGCAGGCTCCGTGTTCACCCTGAGGGATAGGATGGGCGCCCAGCACTAGGTCCACAGTACATGTGGTGCTAGAGATAGGTCCTGCTACACATCCCTAGCACTGCCAGTGTATGACAGGTGTTCCCAGCAGTGCAGCTGAAGATACATCTGTTCCAGCTGTGTTCTGCAGTCACATATGGCCCTGTGGGACTAGACACCACCTAAATTAGTGTGGATCTGGTGTTAGGGTCTGGCTACCATGAATACCTGTTATCAGGGCAGTGGGATGTCTAGACTCGCATGAGGGTGATGCAGCACTGCCACTATGGGTACGTGCTATATACCCCAAGGGGCCTCAATCACTCCTTTTGTAGATGAGGGTGTGGTGGGACAGGTGCCTGCACCCTACAGAATGGCTGCTTGGCCAGTGCCATAGCTGTAACCATTGCAGACCAGCAGGGATGCTTGGGGTAGATAGGGGAAGGCTCAACTGCCTCACACCACTGTCTGGCATTCATCAAGAGACAGCACAGTTAGACTGCACCTGCAGCATCCTACAAGGTGCTCCCACCATGCACAGGCAAACTACAGACAGCCCACTAACCAGTCCATATTGCATGCGCATAGGAGAACCCTGTGCACCTAGAGGTGGGATGCACAGCACAAGCACGTATCTCCATGATTGGGCCCCAGAACCAGAAACACACAGGTATCACTAAAAACAAATAATGTGTGGCACTATGTGGGAACATAGACATGCCATGGTCACTGCTCGGTCAGCGTGAGAGTGACCCCCCCCTCCCCCCCCCCAGTGTGACATGCTGTAGCCACCATGTCCATGCAGGTGGTGGTCGAGCACTACAGTGTCCCAGCCATTGCCCTCCACCCTGTGCAGATGCATCCTGGCCAATCTGCCGTGTCTGGGCCATACCCACAATACTTTGCTCCTCATTATGCACATTTGCAGGCTAACGCTGGAAGCAGTGTGAGCAATGTGGGCTCAGTGAGGTGTTGGCAGACACAAAACAATGGAGAGACATATGCTCACTCCCACACCTATCTCAGCATTGTGCATAGATGGAGGTGGTTGACAACCCTACCCGCTGCACTGGTCCTGATCACAGTGCCGATATTGCTATCTGTGCAGGGGGTAGTAGTAGTGCTCTGGTGATAACAGCAGCTCTGTGCTGGGGCCAAAAGCCTGAAACTCCATGAAGCTGTGGATAGTGGAGCCCTTGTGAGTGGGTGTCTGTACCCCTGTGCACCACTGCGTTGGGGTTTGGCCATGTTGTTGTTGTGGCTGCAGTGTGGGCTAAAACTATGGGGAGATGCTCTGCAGGATCCACAGATTGGACCTGAACCTCTGATCCTCTGCTCTTGGACATGCTGGCTGAGTGTACTGCACCATTCTGTTGCCACGGCAAAATAGTGGTCCCTGGGGCTACCCTTATGTTCATCGGCCAGACCTCTTCTGTTGCACTGCACACCACATACTGGTACAGGGCATGGCCTAGGTCCACTGCAGGCGGGTGCCACTGCTCCCTCCAGCACAATCACCCACCCTCTCTGCCATGCTGCCATGGCAATATGCAGTCGGTGCCGGTGGTGCGCCATCCCAGGCTATCCAGGGGGCAGGTAGGCAGCTGCCTAAGGTGTGGGTTCTGGGGTAGGGGTGCCTATATAGATGTCCATGCTTCCCCATGTTATGCGCCCCTTGGGGTGCCTGCTGGATAGTGTCTCCCGGATGGGACTGTGGGCCACAGACTCATGGGCAACTGATCCTGGTCAGTTGCTGTCTTGCTGGTTTCCATTTTCTGCGTTCCTATGTGCCACCTCGGCAACCGCCTAGTCTACTCTGTGCCCCAGTAGCCCCCACTGCTTGTCCCGCCTGCAGCCCCCATGCCCCATTTGCTCCATCACCATAGTGGCCTTTCATACCAGGGCACTATACTGTTGCTGCAAATGGAGCACTACTATCACCTTTCTTGGGCTCCCTGCCTATGCTGTACATTGCTGACACTGAAATGGTTTCTCTCTCTTGCAAATATGTGCTAATGCCAGGTTTTCAGTTGCATTAGGATTCAGCCCTTACTTTCTCCACGTTAGTGTGGAAGGGGCCTCTCCCCGCCCACTCCCTGCCCATTGACCCCTTCTCTCCGCTCTCTCTCCACCCTTTTCTGGACTTGCCTCGGCCGGGAACGTTAAGGTATGTTATGTAATGTTAAGGTGCCTTAACGTTACATAACGCACCTTAACGTAGCCGCTGCTACGTTACCGCAGTTTAGTAAACATACCCTATAGATATCCTTTTGGTGTTCTTTAGACTTTTCATTCCTCGCCCTTTCCTAACCTTGAAGTTGTTTTGTGACTATCCATCGAGTTTTCGTGGCAAGATTTAAAAGTAGATTACCAGGCCTTTCTTCTGTGCAGTTTAATTCTAGTGTTGTTGCCATTGTCACGGAAATGTGATCCTCCACTGCCAACACTGTCCCATTCTGATGCTGCCCTGATGGGTGGTTTGTCTTGGTCTGGCACCTTGGCTGAGACTTGTCCATCTTAGGAGACCCTTCAGTAGTTGAGCTACCAATAGCTTAGCCCTCAGCAACACTGATGCACATAAGCCTTCACAGCACAAGCTGCAAATCAAGTGAGGGGTCACCAACTAAGTGAATGAATTGGACATTCACGGGTGTCATCCCTCCATTTGCGCCTAGTTCCCTATAGGCTGAAGCTTCACCAAGTGGGCTGACAGTGTCACCATGAATATACAGTAGCTGTTATGGCAGATGACATTAATCAGACCTCTCACCTGTGCAAATTGGTATGTCCTGAGTCCTGGAGGCTCAGTCAGAGGTGAGGGTTGCAACACTTATACATGTTCCCCCTGATCACTCTAGCCAAACCAGCAGACAATTTGGGAGCTGCACAGTGGTGTCATGTTGGGAGGCAAGTATATGGTGAATGCTGTAGGGATGGGCCTTGATGATAGAGTAACTGGAACTGCATTATAGTGTCACAGCCACAGATTGCAATTACCTACTGAAAATTAACCTGCTTGTAAATGGTGTCTCATACAAGAATATGGAGTTTCTGTATAACTGACCTGTAGCATGTTGTATGCAACAGCCATAAAGCCTGGGCATCACATGTATTCACGGTGCATTGCTACAGTTCACACTCCTCTGGAGCACACATGCACACATGTACACACATGACCATGCTGTCCAAAAGTGGTGCAGGTTGGCATTCTTATCTGCCCCTAAGTCCTTCTTTGATACTCCATCGTTTTCAACGCTCACTCAGTGTGACTGTACTATGAGCATTCTCTGCCATCCAGACCTAGATGGTGCATCTTCTCAGTGTGGCAGCTGTCTGTGGACTCATGTTGAATGAAATGTTGAAGGATAAAGTTAACACACCTGGACATACCATTCCTGACCCACAGGCTGATCTTTCTCTCATACACACACTGTCCATGTGTTTGGAGCCACAGGGCAGCCATGTGCACTCATCAATCCATGGGTATATATGTAGTCATTGTCAGGATGCATGGGGGTATGAGTTGGGGTATGCCTATGTCTGCTCAGACCTCTGCAGGCTCTGTGCCATACTTGTTTGACAAGATATGTTCAGCAGGTGTGGGAGAGGGGCATCTTGTTAGGTCTGCATATTGCACTGCCTTTCTATGCAGCTGGTTTAACTGACATTCATGTTTTACATATGGGATCTGTCCAGTCCACATACATTCCAGACCATGGGTGTCCTAGCAGAATGATCAATGTACCCATTTCCTGGTGTGTGCTTGTGGGGCAGTCAAGGAATAATATCATATTTTGCAGATCAGACTAGCTAATTTAGTTTCCCATGTGGCTCAGATGGTTGTAACTAACTGAATTCTTTATGGAGGGGTCACCAGTTCATGCACAGTTTATGGTCATCATTTGGCAGATGAGGGGACAGGGTGATCATTTTATCTCTGACATGGGCTGTTATCATATTACATAGTGTTCCTGCCTTAATGGCATATTTTTCACCTCACATGCACATATCCACTGAATTTGTGCAAGTGGGGGGCATCTTGATCACAGGGCCAGTCCATCCACTTGGCAAACTAACCAGTTGCTAAGGTCCACCAATCATGGTGGACAGCATGCAGGCCGATCCTTCCCTCCCTGCCATCGTGGCACAACCGTCGCTTCAGTGTTACAGGTGGTCTTATTGAAGTTGCATACATGTGGCTAGTCACACCATGCCACTCCTGACCTCCCTCCAGGATGTGGGCATGCATGCTGCTGCCTTAGACCTCGTAAGGGAGCGATCACCATGTGCTCCACTGTACCTGCTGCTGACATGCTTGCCATCTAATTGACAATGGCAACTGCTGTGTTGCACCTGACACACAGGGCTGGGGCACAGATTTCTTCTGCAGCAGACCACAGCCACTGCATCCACCACCCCACCCTAATGCAATATTGACATGACAGCATGGTGGTTGTGGGGGTGGCATGACTCCTTTTCGACTGTGGCAGCGTATGTGTGTGCTGCCACTGTCACAGCAGAGTCATACCAGACATCACAGATGTATACCCTAGGCAGCAGCCTTGTCAGCCTAGTGGACTAGCCAGCCCCACTGTATCACCCACATGATGCCTCCTTTGCCAATTTGGCACCAGCAACATTATTGCCTTTTATTAATAGAGCGCCATGCTGTTGCTGTCAATGGAGCACTACTATCACAAATTTGAGAACTATTTATTTATTTATTTTATTTTATGAGGTTTTTTTATACTGCTTTATCTTTAGAATCAAAGCGGTTTACAGTATAACTCAATAACAGAACAATTACAGAGAACCTATGTAATAAACATAGGTTGAGGGTAACAATGTTTACTAAAGAATGGTTGGTGGAGCACATTGCATACATTCAGATAGACTCTCTCCCCTCAGAAATATCCCTTACCACGAGCTTTCAGATGGTGTTAGGGTTCCCAGCGCTTGGAGCTCTAACACATAATATCACAAACTGACGTTAATGGAGCACACACTATCCCCGCCCAGTCTACACCCCATTAACACCCACTCTCCACTTCCTTTTATCTTAATGCTATGGGCCCAGCTTCCACACGTTAATCTAGCATTATCAGAGCTTTCCGCAATGTTAAATGCTCATGATGCTGATAAGTCCCATTAACATCACCTTTGCTCCCTTACCACTTTTAGCAAACATACCCCTAAGTGAGGCCTCACCAATGACTTGTGCAGGGGTATTAATATCTATTTACTTTATTTATTTAGCTGCATTTATATCCCGCTTTTCACCGGGTCAAAGCGGATTAACATAAAAGGGGGGGGGGCAATAATCAAGTTGATAGTGAGAGGGAGGGGGGCCGTCACCAGGGGAGATAACATAGTTGATCTTCACAGAAAGTAGCAGTACTAGACAATTGACGTCTAGTACTGCTACTCTTATCTCCTTCTTTCTTCTGGTTATGCCTCTCTGTATGCAGTCCAGTATCCTTCTGGCTTTGGCCTTGCCTTTTCATGTTTCCCTACCTTGAGATCATCAGACACTGGTCTGTGCACATCAGCCTCACCTTAAGCCAAGGGTTTTTAACGCAATCCTTGGGACACATTCAGCCAGTCTGCTTTTCAGGCTATCCAAAATGAACATGCATAAGATAGATGTGAATGCACTACCTCGATTCATTCATATTCATTGTGAATGTCCTGAAAGTCCAAGTGGCTAGGTGTGTCCCAAGAAATGGGGGGAGTGGTCTATCCAAGATGGCGGCAGTGGAGATCTAACCGGCGACGATGCCTAAGAGGAAGGGTAAAGCTAAAGCTCCTCCCGCGGAGCCTTTACCTGTTGCTGAAGGGCCCATGGACCGCTTTGTCCGGTTATCCAAGGAGCAGATGTCGGGGATTCGAGAGAGCTTGGAGACGCTGAAATCTTTCAGTTCGGCTTCCTCCGCTCTGGACACCACGCTCTCCCCGGACGGACGTTCTCCCCCGGAACCTCCCAGACCTCTTGCTGCCCAGTCGCTGAGTGCGGACGTCCCGCGGCCTGATCAGGAAGTGGTGTCGTCCTCTGAGCGGGGCTCGCTACTGGTGAGTGCTCGACGTCAAGTGGAGCATATGCAGGCTCCTGGTGTTCCGGAGTTGTCTTCTTCGCCTGCAACCGGGGGCACAGTTACAGCTGTGGAGGCACATGAAGTTTCGTTGGCTAAATCTCATGTAGTTTCATCTACACCCTCTTTTGCCGCTTTTGGGTTGCCTCGTCCTGCGTCGGTCACCCTCGACAGTATTTGGGATGCTATATCCAACCTTTCCACCATGGTTGCAACACAATTCACTGTACTTTCAGACCGCGTTGCTGTTAATGAAGCGGTGTGTTGCTCAATTCCATCTGCCTTGGAAGGGATTATTTCGAAGCAGGCTTCCTCGGACCAGCAGGTCGGTGCTGTTAAGACTCTAACTGATTCTTTAGTCAAAGATAATACAGTATTGCATGCTAAAATAGAGTCTCTAGAGAATGCTGCTCATATCTCAAACATTCGTTTGTTACATTTCCCTGTTATTCCTGGGATTGCACCGCTGGAAACGTTTAAAAAATACCTTCAAGAGGTTTTGTTGGTCCCTCCGGATCTGATTCCTCCTGTCTCCAAGATTTATTATCTCCCTTTGGGGAAAAGGGAACGGAAAGTTTCTGAAGGGACCTTGGACATGGATTTTCTTAATGTCTCAGCACTTCTGTCGACCCCTAAGGAAGAGGACTTAGCTGTTTCCACTTTGCTTGTCACATTGGCTCTTTCTTCTGATCGTGAATGGCTATTGAAGCTTTTCTACAAGAAACGCTCTGTTTTGTTTTACGGTAAAAAGGTGTTACTGTTCCCAGATGTTGCCCGGGAGACTCAGAAACGGAGAAAGGCTTTTCTTCTGTTAAAACCTGGGGTGCTTTCTATTGGCGCCACGTTTGTCCTTCGCTTCCCTTGTAAGTGCTTAATTACCTACAAAACGCAGAAGTATGTATTCTTTTCTCCTTCTGATCTTTCTGTTTTTTTGAATTCTCATTTGTTAGTTGCTTCTACTCCTGCAACCTGAGTCCGTCGAAGTTTTGTAGCCCTTGGAGCGCTGCCCTCACTTGTATTTTCTTGTTTAATATTACTCCTCTAAAATGTTTGTGAATATCGCTTCCCCCAAGTTTTGAGGACTAATTATGATCCTTGCATTTTTTACTTTCTTGTATTAATTGTTTCTTTGCTTATTACTGCAAGTATTGTTGTTCTGTACAAGTTTTTCTGCTTGATTTATTGTAAAATGCATAAATAAATAATTTTAAAAAAAAGAAATGGGTTGAGAACCACTGCCCTAAGCAAATGGCTGCATGATTCAAAAATCATTCATTTTTGGATCCATTGCTGCCTATGGGACCAAGGTAGCAGCTTCTCTCTTTGCTTCGCCAGACACAGCAGAGCCACTTTGGGATAAGACAACAAAAAGCAGGAATCACTTCATCAATCATGCTGAAATTGTTTTGGCAAGCAGGCATAGAAGACCACCCCAGCTGTACTTTTTTCAGATTCATGGCTGATAATATCAGCAGGAAAATGAAAATAAAAATCAACACCATTTTCTGTTCATTTTTTCATGGGTTTCAGAGGGAGAGGGGCTAAGTCAGTAATAAAATAGATGAAAATTGAAAAAATATCATCAACCTTAGATGGAAATAAAGCAAATAAAAGCAGACTCAGGCACAGGTCAAGAGGGGCTGGGCTCACTGATTCAGTATGCCAGAAAAAGAAAGGAGGTTTTGTTTGCTACATCTGCAGACTCTACATCAGAAAAGAGACTCCATAGTGATGGGCTTAAATGTGAAAGATCAGAGGACCGACAGACAGAGCTGGGGAAGGCAGAACAAAAGGAATTTAAGCATTTTTTTTGTGGGTGTGAGAGTCAGTCTACTAGCAAAATCTGGTATGCTTTGTGGGTGCACCGTGAATGTCTGTGTGTCACAACATCCTTGCAAGGCAGGGCAGAGGAAACATACACACTGATTCAGTCCTCAGCTGTATCCTTCCATTTCTAAAGTCTGGCATGCTGTATGGGTAAATGGAAGTGATTAACTGTGCTGACAGGAAGGCAGGGCAGAGGACACTCACACATTAGCTGTGAAATTCTCCAGGGCAAACCTGTCTACAGAGAAGCACAGACACTCTTCATTCACCGCTCTAATAAGCTTATTTCCCCACAAAACTCAAACCATAACTTAACCCTGTTGGTACTTCTTTGACCAAGGCTCAAGGGATTTGGGATGTTCATACCAATTTTGGTACTACTGTATCCTTATCCAAGTGCTCTGGAGTATTCCTGTCAATCTTGGTGTTGCTTTACCCTTCTTTCCATGCCTCAGGGTCTGCATGCCAGTTCTGGTTCCACTTAGCCCCCAAGGAGAAAAGATCAGAGATACACTTCCGCGGAAGTAATCAAGAACAACGAAGACAACAAGAGGAAGGAGACCATGCACATTAGTGTGATTCGCGTTAGGAGCCGCGGTAGAGATAGAAACCCCAAATAAGGACATGGGCGGTACATCGTTTCCGAGAACGCGCGTTACAAGGCGCCATAAATGAACGAGCGCTACAGGGCACGTTACCGCGCATTAATATTAAGAAGGCACGCAGGCATACAAGCACAGTAACAGAGCTGTAGCACAATAGTTACAACACTGACTGATGGTACAGCGGTCATGGGTTCGATTCCCCAGTGGGCCTAATGTATAAGGCTGGCTGAGGCAGCACCCTTTACATTTAAGCAGTGATTGTTGAGGCATGTGACGTGTATTTTAATTAGTGCTGCCAGCAAACACACCCTCACGGTGGCATAACCTAAGGTGCCGCATAAGGCACCCCATAACGCACTCCATAGGGCACATTATAAAGTGTACTGTCCGCCAAGGCACCCTATAATGTCCCCTATAGGACACCTTATAAGGCTGTGAACAAAGCCCTGGCTGGCTGCAGAAGAACTGCACGTCACCACACAAACTGTCTGCTGGGGTTACCAGGATAGGGGTAACCCACCCGTACCCATGATGCACTGCACATGCAAATCAGCAGACGAGAGATGGGCACAAGATTGGGTATGAACCCCCACAGCACCTTGGCCTTGAAGGGGGAACAGACCGTGTGTGGCACTGCCACAGAGTAGCCACAGACAGTCACATTGTGCGGGTATTGTGCCCACCCTGAAGTTGAGGTGGGGTGCCCAGCACCAGGTCCACAGCACCTGTCATGGCTGAAATATGCCATGCTGCAGGTTCCCATCAGTGTGTGATAGGTAGTTCAGTTAGACACATCTAGGATACATCTGTGTCCTGCTGTATGTCTCGGTCATGTCTAGTCCCTATGGGTGATGCTGCACCCAGAATAGTGCATATCCTGTGTTGGTGCCATCGTTACTAGGGGTAGGGGTAGGGGGAGGGGGAGTGTATGGACCCATAGGCAGATTATGTACCCCCACACACCCCACCCTCTGGGGCTAAGGGTGGGAAACAGGATCACCCACCAATAGATCCACAGTCTACCTCCCTGCAATGGCAGCAGTAGAGGGGACCAGCCACCCCAGTCCTGCTAGGGAACAGACAGAGCAGTACACATCCATAACACAATAGCAGACAGCCAGCAGGCCTGTAAATGCTCAGCTGCCCCCCACCATTTTTCTAACATTCTCCAGCAGCAAGCCTCCAGCCGCTGCACCCTGCAAGGTGTTCCAGCAAGACACATACCAGCTGCAGACAGTCCGCCAGCTAGTCCATAGTGCATGGTCCTGGAAGAGATGCATGTACCCAGAACAAGAATGTCAGCATACACACCAAGCAGATAAGTCAGTGATTGGCCCCCAAAAAGAAACCCACAAATATCACATGAAAGAAATGCTATATAGCACTATGGGGGAACCTATTCATGCCATGGTCACTGCTCAGTCAGGGTGAGAGTGACCTCCCAGCAGGACATGCTATGGCCACCCTGTCCGTGCAGGTGGTGGCCAGGCACTACAATGTCTGAGCCATTGCCCTATGCCGTGTACAGATGCATTCAGGCCAGGCCACCCTATCCAGGCTATTCCCACAGTACCTTGCTCCTCATTATGCACAATGACAGGCCAATACTGGCAACAGTGCTAGCAGTGTGGGCTGTGGAGGGTGTTGGCAGCTACCACACACTGGATAGACAGACACACACTCCCCACACCTATGCCAGCATTGTGCAACTATAGAGGTGTTGGGCAGCCCAGGCCACCACACCAGTCTTGGGCACAGTGCAGGCATGGCTATGGTACGCAATACTGTAGGAGTCACTCCCCAGGTTGGTAAACACTGTCAGACACAAGACCTGTAGCACACTCCACAGACATCAGAAAGATTGCTATGATGCAGCTCACTCATAAAAGTGTACTTAACCTAGGAATTGCTATCTGCCAGTACTCATAGCAACCTCTTTAAAGATGTGTACCATATTCCCAGGTTTAGGGTGGCATTACTAAGGTATGCAAGTGCTAGTATTGGGAGATGAACGCAGAGCCCAATGTCCTGCCTCTCCAGGAGGCTTTGGATAATGGGGCCTGTGGGTGCGGGTGTGTCTGCCCCTGTTGGCTGCTGCTTTACGGCAGAGGTCCCCAACTCCAGTCCTGCAGTGCCAAACACTGTTCGGGTTTTCATGCTGTCCCTCATGAATATGCATGAGATACATCTGCATACCATGGGGGTGGCGCATAGAAATGCAGCACAGGCATCTTTATCAGAGGCAGCATGGAACCGGAATGGTGTTTGGTCCTCCAGGACTGCATTTGGGAGGCTCTGCTCTAGGTAATGTGCATGTTTATGGTGTCTGTGCTCTGTAGGGTAAAATGTAGGTGTCTTGGGCATGTTTACGTCATCTGCAATAAAGGTGCTGTCTGTATTAGCATGTTGTAGTAGTGGGTAAAATATGGGGACTGGGTTGGCGGGACCACAGCTGGGACTTGAACCTGTGACCCTCTGCTTCTGAATACACTGGTTTTGTGTACTGCACCACCTTGTTGTCACAGAGTCAGTATATTCCTTGGTGATACCATGACTGTTCGTCAGACAGGGCCCATCTGTTGCAGTACACGGCACCCACCTACACAGGGCTAGGCCACGGTCTGCTGTGGGCAGCTGCCACTGCCCCCTCCACCACCAGTATCCCTCAGCCACCATGCTGACATGCCCTTCTGCTGGTGGTGCTGGTGGTGCGCAGTCTCAGGCCATCCAGTGTGCATGTAGGCTGCTGCCTATGGTGCAGGTTCTGGGGTAGGGGTGCCTGCATAAGTGTCCATGCTTCCCCCCAGCACCGCCTGCCAATGTTCCGTGCCCTTGGGGGTAGCTGCTGGGTACTATCCCTGTGACACTGTGGGAAACACAGTCGTGCCCATGTTGGGCTTTCAGCAGTTGCTGTCTGGCTGCTCTGCTGCTTCAGCATTCGTATGGGCCACCTAGGCATCGCCCTAGTCCGCACTGTGGCCCAGCTGCACCACAGCATGTGCCGCCTGCGGCCCTCTGTATCCCCTTCTCCGGCATCTGTCCAGTTGCCGTTCCAACATGCCCGCCCTGATGTTGCGGGACATGTGCTCACCATAGGCACCCTGTCCGATGGTGGGGAAAACCCTGAGCAGCGCTATTTCACTGTGGGCTCATTCACCTTGTATGGGGACAGATTATTGACCCTTCCACGATTTATATTTGTTCTATGGAGATTACTCGGGGGGGGAGGGGTTGATGTTTCTCATTGATACCACTATTGGCCAGCTTGGTTATGGTTTTTTTCCAGTTTGCTGGGGTCATTTTCAGTGTTTATGTGCCCTTTTGTTCTGTTCACATGTATCACACTTATCACTTGTTTTGGGTTTCCCTGCCTGGGCTGTACATTGCTGACACTGAAATTGTTTCTCTCCCCTGTAATGTGCATTTAACGGCAGGTTTTCATTCGCGTTGGAATTGAGCTCTTCAGATCAGCGCGTTAGTGTGAAGGGAGCCTCTCCCCCCCCCCCACTCTCCGCCCATTGACCCCTTCTCTCCGCCCTTTCTCCACCTTCTGCGGTGTTTTACCGCGCCGCGGAGCATTACGATCATTAGCACATCATAATGCGTGTTATGTAATGTTAACGATCGTAAGCGCAGCATAATGCTTGTTATGCTGCGCTTATGATTGTTAACGTTACATAACGCGCGTTATTCACGATTACCGCAGTTTAGTAAACATACCCCTAAATTACAGGGCCAACTCGGCCAAGTTTTGACTAGTTAGCCTTTGTCAGGAGCCTATGGAAAAACATAAAAATACTACATAATAGTGAATTGTATAAAACATTGTATAAAATACTGTATAAAGGAAAACCCGGGGGGAGGGGGAGGGGGAGGAAATCGCTTTCTTGGATATTCTTTTTTACAAGAATGCTTATGGGTTTACTACAAGTATTTATAGATAGTTTTCACAATAAGGGGCATGTTTACTAAACCATGTTAACATAGCAGATGCTACGTTAACGTGCGTTAGGTAACATTAACGCGCGTTAACATTACATAATGCGCGTTAGAGTTCCTGGCAAAGGTAAGTCCCGCAGAAGGTGGAGAGAGGGCAGAGAGAAAGGGTCAATGGGCAGGGAGTGGGAGGGGAGAGGCCCCTTCCACAATAACGCGGGGAACTGAAGGGCTGAATCGTACCGAGACAGAAAATCTGGCATTAGCACACATTTGCAAGAGAGAGAAACCATTTCAGTGTCAGCAATGTACAGCATAGGCAGGGAGCCCAAGAAAATTGATAGTAGTGCTCCATTTGCAGCAAAAACATAATGCCCATGTATGAAAGGCCACTATGGTGATGGAGCAAATAGGGCATAGGTGGCTGCAGGCGGGACATGTAGTGGGGGCAGCTGGGGCACAGGGTGGACTAAGCAGTCGCCTAGGTGGCACATAGGAACATAGAAACCGGACATCAGCAAGACAGCAGCTGACAAAGACCAAACACAATCCACCTACATCTACCTGTTCCTCCCTAGCTAACAGTTGCCAGGGCACTGACCTGACATCCTCCCAGCCAACCCTCTCCCAATCAGAAGGGACATAATATTGGCAGGCAATGATAGGGCTAGGGTTGCCAACTGGCCGGTTTTCAGCCGGTCTGGCCGGTTTTTCCATGGCCAGGCCGGCTGCCGGCGCAGAGGTAAAACCGGCCCTTGAAAAGCCTTTTTTTTGCTCTGGCCGCAAGATCGGGAGCGGCCAGAGCAAAAAAGCGGCTTTTCTCCCAACCCGTCCAAAAAAAACCAAACCTTCCCCGGGGCGGCCCACACACCGGAGGGCTTCAGAGGGAGCCGGGGAAGCCCGCGCGAGGCCCCGGCTCCCTCTGTACAGCCGCCAGCGTGAAGAGCCTTTTCCTTCACGCTGGCGGCTGTTTCTGTAAAGCCGCGATTGCTGGGAAAGGTTAAAGGCAATGCCCTTTAACCTTTCCCAGCATACAATGACCACTTATACACACATGTATTGATGCACCCACACTCCCATATGGCTAGTCTGTGGCTCTAAATGCATAACCACTGTATATAACAGAGAAAAGTCACAGATTTAAGACCAGCCTGTGGCCAGGGAATAATAAGACCAGGAGTGTTAATTTATCCTATATTTTCAGAGTTGTACCAGCCTCCCTATCTGGTCCAGCATGACTCCTCACACTCTGCTGCTACTGAGAAGCTGCACCAACACCGACTGATAACGTAAACAATCGATCTACGTTTACCCGTTCCACTCCGTTCATTAATTTATAGACTTCTATCATATCTCCCCCTCAGCCGTCTCTTTTCCAGGTTAAAGATCCCTAACCTTTTTAGCCTTTCTTCATAGGAGTATCCTTCCATCCCCATTACCATTTTGGTGGCTCTTCTCTAAAACTTGTCTAATAACGCTATATCCTTTTTAAGATATGGTGACCAGAATTGCACACAATATGCAAGGTGCAGTCTCACTATGGAACGATATAGAGGCATTATAATTGCTTTTGTTTTGTTTTCCATTCCTTTCCTTATGATATCTAACATTCTATTTGCTCTCTTGGCTGCTGCTGCACACTGGGCCGAGGGTTTTAACATGTTATCCACAATGACGCCAAAATCTTTTTCCTTGGTGGTGGTTCCTAATGTGGAACCTTGCATCGTGTAACCATAGTTTGTGTTGTTCTTCCCTAGGTGCATAACTTTGCACTTGTCCACATTAAATTTCATCTGCCATTTTGATGACCAGTCTTCCAATTTATCAAGATCCTCTTGCAATTTTCCACAATCCTCTTGGGTTTTAACAATTTTAAATAGTTTTGTGTCAACTGCAAATTTGATAACCTCAATCGTTATTCCACTTTCCAGGACATTTATGAATATGTCAAAAAGCAGCAGACCCAGCACAGATCCCTGGGGTACAACACTATTCATCTTTCTCCATTGGGAAAATTGGCCATTTAGCCCTACCCTCTGCTTTCTATCTTTTAAACAGTTCCTGATGCACAGTAGTACACTGCCTCCTATCGCATGACTCTTTAGTTTTGCCAAAAGTCTCTGATGAGGGACCTTGTCAAAGGCTTTCTGAAAGTCTAGATACACTATATCAACTGACTCACCTGTGTCCACCTGTTTATTCACACCTTCAAAAAAAACATAACAGATTAGTAAGACAAGATCTTCCTTAACTAAAGCCATGTTGGCTGTCTCCCATTAGGCCATGACTATCTACATGCTGAGTAATTTTATTCTTTATAATGTTTTCTACCATTTTTCCCGGTACTGACGTCAGGATCACCGGCCTATAGTGTTCCGGATCACCCCTGGAACCCTTTTTAAAAATTGGTGTTACATTGGCGATCCTCCAATCTTCAGGTATTAGAGATGATTTTAATGATAGTTCACAGATTACTAATAGCAGGTTTGCAATCTCATATTTCAGTTCTTTCAACACCCTTGGATGTACACCATCTGGCCCAGGTGATTTGCTACTCTTCAGTTTATCTAATAGTTGTAATACATCTTCCCGATGTATCGATATTTCCTTCAATTCTTCCGTACCTTTAAATACCACTTCAGTCATGGGTAACATCTCTACATCTTCCTCAGTAAAGACCGAAGCAAAGAATTCATTCAGTCTCTCCACTATTGCCTTGTCGCCTCTTAGTGCCCCTTTAACCTCTCTATCATCTAATGGACCAACTGACTCTCTCACAGGTTTTTTGCTATGAATGTACTTGAAAAAGTCTTTATTTCGCATTTTTGCTTCCGCAACAAGCTTCTTCTCAAATTCTCCCTTTGCCTGCCTTATCAATGCCTTGCATTTGACTTGCCAGTGCTTGTGCTGTTTCCAGGTTTCGCCATTTGGCTCTTTTTTCCATTTCCTGAAAGATGCTTTTTTGGCAACAACAGCCTCTCTGACCTCACCTTTAAACTATGCTGGCAGTTTTTTGGACTTCCTTCCACTTTTCTTAAAGCGTGAAATACAGCTGGTCTGGGCTTCCAAGATAGTAGTTTTCAACAACACCTAAGCTTGATGTAAGTCTTTAACCTTTGCAACCGCTCCTTTTAGTTTTTTCTTAACTATTTTCCTCATTTTATCATAGTCTCCCTATCGAAACTTAAAAGGTAGTACTGTGGATTTCCTTACTATCCCTCCTCCACTAATTAAATCAAAGGCAATCATGCTATGATCACTATTGCCAAGTGGCCCCAACACCCTTATCTCTTGCACTAGATCTGGTGTTTCACTAAGGACTAGGTCTAATATGACTTCCCCTCTGGTAGGTTCATGAACCAGCTGCTCCAAGAAGCAGTCATTTATTTCATCTAGGAACTTTATCTCCCTAGCATGTCCTGCCGTGACACTGACCCAGTCGATACTGGGGTAATTGAAATCACCCATTATTATTACTGCGCTGTAACGTTTGTTAGCTTCCTTGATTTCTTTGAGCATTTCATCATCCATTTGTTCATTCTGGCCAGGCGGTCGATTTTACACCCCCACTGCCATCGCCTTCCCCTTTTTACATGGAATTTCAATCCATAGAGATTCTACAGCAAATTTTGTTTCCTGCAAAACATTAATCCTTTCTGACTCAATGCCGTCTCTAACATAGAGCGCAACCCCTCCACCAATTTGATCAGCTCTATCATTACGATATAGTTTGTACCCAGGTATCACAGTGTCCCACTGGTTGTCCTCCTTCCACCATGTCTCTGATATTCCAATCATATCTAACCTCTCATTTAGTGCTATATATTCTAACTCTCCCATCTTATTTTGTAGACTTCTAGCATTTGCATACAAGCATTTTAGAGACTATATTTTATTCATATTAATTTGGCTATTGGTACATATGGGTAATTTGGGATCTTTCAACTCTGTCTGCTCCATACTCGAGGGCATTTGGGCTACTTCACTCTTTTTTGGAACCTCTCTGCTTTTGCTAGTATCCTTCAAGGATACATTCTTCCGAACCATCCGCTCTTGGGCGACTGTCGGCTTTCCCCTATTATCTAGTTTAAAAGCTGTTTAAGGTTATTCAAAAGCTAGGGCTGCTAGTCAAGATGATCTCTTAACCACACGTATTAAAGATTTGGAACCTTCAATGTTGTGCACCATGAGATTTTCAC
The DNA here is from genome assembly GCA_033557465.1 of Ichthyophis bannanicus. Taxonomy (NCBI): domain Eukaryota; kingdom Metazoa; phylum Chordata; class Amphibia; order Gymnophiona; family Ichthyophiidae; genus Ichthyophis; species Ichthyophis bannanicus. The sequence continues at coordinate 110,922,988 of CM066035.1, forward strand.
ATCTGTCTAACCAGATCTCAAGAATTTTGAAAAAGAACTGGAACATTTAAGCTAATCATGAATGTTTAAAGACAAAATACTTGTAGTGTACAGTTGTGATAGAAATCTAAGGGACATATTAGTACCATCTTCATTACCAGAGGTTCAGAGACCTGTATTTTACCTCTTGGTCACAATAAATATGGAAAATTTTCTTTTTGCTCTGCTATTATGGAATTAGAGGTTTTTGTTAATCCAGTCACAAAAGAGAAAATACGATTACATCATCAAAATGACTACTATAGTTGAAATGTGATTTATATAATTATGTGTCCCTGTCACTTACTGTACGTAGGAAAACTATTCGTTCTTTATGTATCAGACTTAAGGGGATGTTTACTAAGGACTGTTAAGGGCATAAAGGTGCCGTGTGTGAGTGTTATCAGTGCGCAGTAACAGTTACCACTGTGGAAAGCACCGATAATGCGGGCTTAACGGCCGGTAATCTGTTACCGGCCAGTAAATTACAAAGGAGTGGAGAAGGGGTGTTAACTGGGTGGAGTGTAGGTGGAGACAGCGTGTGTATCTTTAATGCCAGTTCTCTTATCGTGCGTTACAGGCGCAACAGCCAGGAGCATTAGCACCAGCTAAAAGCTGGCGTAAAGGGCTCTTTTTGAAGACAGAGAGCTGTTTTTAGCCATTAAACAACACACTGGGAGCCCATTCACATGTAAGCAATGTGCAGTAACCAGATTGGAGCCCTGAAATTAGTGATAGTAGTGGGCTATTGGCAGTCATAGCATGATGCCCTTTCAATAAATGGCACTATGTTGTTGGTGCCAAAGTGGCAAAGGTGGTGCCATGTGAGTGATTGAGCGGGGACAGTTAGTCCACTAGGCAGACAAGGCATTCCCCTAAGGTGATGTCTGTGATGTCTGTTGCAAATCTGATGTGACAGTGGTGATACACATTCATGCTACTGCTGTCACAAAGGAGTCGTGCCACCACCACTGCCACCACGCAGCCATACTAGCAGCATGTGGGGGTGGGGATGATGGTGGCAGCAGCTTCTGTCTGGTGCAGAAGATATCATAGTCCCTGCCCTGTCTGTCAGATAAAAGACTGCTGTGTCTACTGTCAGGGGCATGGCAAGTGTGTCACAGTCAGGTAAAGCGGAGCCCAGGGTTATTCCTCCCTTCTGTGGTGGTGAGGTTTAAGGCAGCAACTAACATGCTCACAGCATGCCACTACTGCCCCCTCTGAGATGTCTTGTCAGAGGAGGGCAGGAGTGGCATGTCATGACTAGCCGCATGTGGGCCATTGCTTTAAGGCCACCCACAACTGTGAAGTGGTGGCTTTGTCACACTTGTAGGGATCAGCTTGCATGCTGTCCACCATGATCAGTAGACCTAGGCAGCTGCCTAGTTTGCCTAGTGAATGCGCCAGCACAGGGTACTGTGCACCATGAGTAGCTGAGTTAGGACTGACCATTCATTTCCTAATGAGAGACAACAGTGTCTGACCGCTAACCTGCAGTATGAGAGAAGGCATGGGAAAGTACATTTAATGGTGCCTATTCACAGCACATGTGTGGCACTTGTAACACCCAGAGACTGGGAAGTGGTGTCTGCCAATGGCTATCACCTTCATGCTCTGATTGTGCATGTGGTGTCTCAGGCTACATCATCAGTCCCAAAGTAGCAGACGTGTTACCTGTGTCCACCCATGACCCCTATATCCTGCAGTAATTAGCAGTGTCACAGCATTTTGCCAGGGGAGCGTTGGATCAGGATGTTCCCCACATGCACATATTGAGTGGATATGTGCATGTCGGGGGAAAAATATGCTGGTGAAACCAGAAGATTAGGCAATATGATAAGACTCCATCTCAGAAGAGGAATGACCACAATGCTTTGCTCAGTTACCAAATGATGACCAGGATCTGTGTGTGAACCAGGAACCCTTTCATGAATAAACACTTATTAAACTGCCACATCCATCTGAGTCACATGGGAGCCCAAACTATGCTGTCTGGCTTGTCAACCATGAGATTATTCCAGGACTGGCCCATAAGCACACTCCATGAAATGGTCACATTGGTCTCACTGCTAGGTCACCCAGAGTCTTGCATGTGTGTGTTCATATATCATGTTCTGACCCTCTGGCAGGACAGATCCCATATGTAAGACATGAACATCAGTTTTACCAGCAGCATATCAATGCATTTCTCTATACAAACCTAGCAAGATGTCCCTCTCCCACAGCAGCCTCACATACCTTGTCAGACAAGTATGGCAAAGAGTCCACAGAGAGCTACACAGACATAAGCATACCCCAGCTCATGCCCTCATGCATCCTGACAATGACCACTTATACACACATGTATTGATGCACCCACACTCCCATATGGCTAGTCTGTGGCTCTAAATGCATAACCACTGTATATAACAGAGAAAAGTCACAGATTTAAGACCAGCCTGTGGCCAGGGAATAATAAGACCAGGAGTGTTAATTTATCCTATATTTTCAGAGTTGTACCAGCCTCCCTATCTGGTCCAGCATGACTCCTCACACTCTGCTGCTACTGAGAAGCTGCACCAACACCGACTGGATGACAGAGCGTGCTACTAAAGCCCACACACTGTGCAGGCGTTATGAAGGATATGTGCACACACAGCATGGACACTAACAATGTCCAAGCATTAAAGGAGGCCTAAGAGCCAAGTAAGAATGCCAACTGACAACAATTTTGGACAGTAGGGTCATGTGTGCGTGTGTATGTGTCCAGAGGATTTTGAGCTGCAACAATGCACTGTGCATGCATGTGATGCCCAGGCTTTATGGATATGCATACTGCATGGTCAGTTAGCCAGTGGTTCCACAAACTATGTGAGACACCATTTCAAGGCAGAGGGTTAGTTTTCAGTAAATAGTTGCAATCTCTGGGAGTCACTGGGTGACTAGTTATGCCTATACACATGTTGTCCCCAAAGCTGTGCCACTCAAATACATTCCCAGTTATATCTTACTCAAGGCCCATCCACACAGCATACCCCGACACTTACCTCCCAACATGACACTGCTGTACAGCTCCCATATCACCTGCTGGTCTGACTGGAGTGAGCTGGGGAGACATGATCATCAGGGAGAGCTCCATCACATGTGTGTGAGAAATAGCTCTCATCTCTGACTGAGCCTCCAGGACTCAGGACATACCTGGCTGCACAGGTGAGAGGCCTGATTAATGTCAACTGCCATAATAACTATATCTGCAGCAACACTATCAACCCCCTTGGTGTAGCTGTAGCCTTTTGGGAACTAGACTTAAGTGGAGGGCTGACCTCTGTGAATGTCCAATGGAATCACTGAGTTGGTGAGACATTAAAAAATCTGTGCTCTTCTCCTAAGCTGCAGTCACAGAGGGAACTCTAGTGGTCTCTTAGCTCCATGCACAGTATGCACATACATGCATGTTCATTTCCGGCACATCTGCACCCAATATACACTATCTCAGCACTGTCTACTGATGATTGACCACAGCATTCAGCATGACATTATGGGGTATGTTTACTAAACTGTGGTAACGGTAAATAACGTGCGTAATGTAACATTAACGATCATTAGCGCATCATAACGCGCGTTACAACGCGCTAACGATCGTTAACGTTACATAATGCGTGTTATGATGCGTTAACGATCGTAAAGCTCCGCAGTGCGGTAAAACACCGCAGAAGCTGGAGAGAGGGCGGAGAGAAGGGGTCAGTGGGCGGAGAGTGGGCGGGGAGAGGCTCCCTTCACACTAACGTGCCGATCTGAAGAGCTAAATCCCAATGCGAATGAAAACCTGCCGTTAAATGCACATTACAGGGGAGAGAAAACATTTCAGTGTCAGCAATGTACAGCCTAGGAAGGGAAACCTAAAAAAAGTGATAAGAGTGATATATGTGCACAGAACAAAAGGGCACATAAACACTGAAAATGACCTCAACAAACTGGAAAAAAACCATAACCAAGCTGGCCAATAGTGGTATTAATGAGAAACATCAACCCCCCCCCCCCCGGAGAAAGCTCCATAGAAAAGATATAAATCGTGGAAGGGTCTACACTCCGTCCCCATACAAGGTGAATGAGCCCACAGTGAAATAGAGCTGCTCAGGGGTTTCCACTCCATTGGACAGGGTTCCTATGGCGTGCACATGTCCCGCAACATCAGGGCGGGCATGTCGGAACGGCAACTGGACAGATGCCGGAAAAGGGGATACAGAGGGCCGCAGGCAGCATATGCTGTGGTGCAGCTGGGCCACAGTGCGGACTAGGGTGATGCCCAGCTGGCCCATACGAATGCTGAAACAGCAGAGCATCCAGACAGCAACTGCTGAAGGCCCAACATGGGCATGACTGTGTTTCCCACAGTGTCACAGAGGATAGTACCCAACAGCTACCCCCAAGGGCAAAGAACATTGGCAGGCGGGGCTGGGGGGGGGGGGGTGTGGACGTCTATATAGGCACCCCTACCCCAGAACCCGCACCATAGGCAGCCGCCTACCTGCACACTGGATGGCCTGAGACTGTGCACCACCAGCTCCACCAGCAGAAGGGCATGTCAGCATGGTGGCTGAGGGATACTGGTGGTGGAGGGGGCAGTGGCAGCTGCCCAGAGCAGACCGTGGCCTAGCCCTGTGTAGGTGTGTGCCGTGCACTGCAACAAATGGGCCCTGTCTGACGAACAGTCATGGTATCACCAAGGAATGTACTGACTCTGTGACAACAAGGTGGTGCAGTGCACAAAACCAGTGTATTCAGAAGCAGAGGGTCACAGGTTCACGTCCCAGCTGTGGTTCCTGCCAACCCAGTCCCCATATTTTACCCACTACTACAACGTGCTAATACAGACAGCACCTTTATTGCAGATGACGTAAACATGCCCAAGACACCTACATTTTACCCTACAGAACATGGACACCATAACCATGCACATGACCTAGAGCAGAGTCTCCCAAATGCAGTCCTGGAGGGCCAAACACCATTCCGGTTCCATGCTGCTTCTGATAAAGATGCCTGTGCTGCATTTCTATGCGCCACCCCCATGGTATGCAGATGTATCTCATGCATATTCATGAGGGACAGCATGAAAACCCGAACAGTGTTTGGCACCGCAGGACTGGAGTTGGGAACCTCTGCCGTAAAGCAGCAGCCAACAGGGGCAGACACACCCACACCCACACCCACAGGCCCCATTATCCAAAGTCTCCTGGAGAGGCAGGACTTTGGGCTCTGCGTGCATCTCCCAATACTAGCACATGCATACCTTAGTAATGCCACCCTAAACCTGGAAATATGGTACACATCTATCACAAGGTTGCTATGATTACTGGCAGAAAGCAATTCCTAGGTTAAGTACAATTTTCTGAGTGAGCTGCATCATAGCAACCTTTCTGATGTCTGTGGAGTGTGCTACAGGTCTTGTGACTGACAGTGTTTACCAACCTGAGGAGTGACGCCTACAGTATTGCGTACCATAGCCATGCCTGCACTGTGCCCAGGACTGGTGTGGTGGCCTGGGCTGCCCAACACCTCTACAGTTGCACAATGCTGGCATAGGTGTGGGGAATGTGTGTCTGTCTATCCAGTGTGTGGTGGCTGCCAACACCCTCCACAGCCCACACTGCTAGCACTGTTGCCAGTATTGGCCTGCCAATGTGCATAATGAGGAGCAAGGTACTGTGGGAATAGCCTGGATAGGGTGGCCTGGCCTGGCCGCTCCTGCACAGGGCATAGGGCAATGGCTCGGACATTGTAGTGCCCGGTACCACCTGCACAGACAGGGTGGCCATAGCATGTCCTGCTGAGAGGTCACTCTCATCCTGACTGAGCAGTGACCATGGCATGGCTAGGTTCCCCCATAGTGCTATATGGCATTTCTCTCATGTGATTTTTGTGGGTTTTCTTTTGGGGTCCAATCACTGATTTATCTGCTTGGTGTGTATGCTGACATCCCCGTTCTAGGTACATGCATCTCCTCCAGGAACACGCACTATGGACTAGCTGGTGGACTGTCTGCAGCTAGTATGTGTCTTGCTGGAGTACCCTGCAGGGTGCAGCGGCCTGAGACTTGCTGCTGGAGAATGTCAGATAATGGATGGTGGGTGGGGGAGGGGGGCAGCTGAGCATTTCCAGGCCTGCCATCTGTCTGCTATTGCGTTATGGATGTGTACTGCTCTGTCTGTTCTCCAGCAGGACTGGGGTTGATGGTCTCCTCTACCCGCTTCCATTGCAGAGAGGTAGACTGTGGGTCTATTGGTGGGTGATCCTGTTTCCCACCCTGAGCCCCAGAGGGTGGGTTGTGTGGTGGTACATAATCTGCCTGTGGGTCCATACAGACCGTCACAGTGTGTGTGTTCTGTGCTCACACTGAGGATGAGGTGGGGTGCCCAGCACCATTTTCACAGCACCTGGCTTTGCTGAGATAGACTACGCTGCGGGTCTCCATCAGTGCCAATGTGTGATAGGTAGTCCTTGCAAACACTCCTAGGATATGCCTGTGTTTACCTGTATTTCACATTTAGTCCTTGTGGACTATGATGCACCCAGAAAAGTGCATATCCTGTGTGGGTGCCATGGTCACATGTTTTAAGTGAAGAGGGGTGTTTGGACCCACAGGTGGATTACATACCATCACCCAACCCACCCTCTGTGGCTCAGGGTGGGGGACAGGATCTCCCACCAACAGATCCACATTCTACCATCCTGCAATGGTGGCAGTAGAGGGGACCATCACCCCAGTCCTGTTGGGGAACAGACACCCTACAGGGCAGGCAATGCAGAGCTGTACACATCCATAAAGCAATAGCAGACAGACAGTAGGCCTGGAAATGCACAGCTGCCCCCCACCACTATCAGGAAAAGAAAACTCACTCCATCAAAAACACGTGTTTTTCTTATAGGCAATTGTACAATGCTTGATTGTCAAACAAGCCAGAGTCTCAGCATACACAGGCATGCGGTGAAAAGAGGACCAGAAATAAATGTTTGTCTTTTAGGATCCCCTGAGAAAGCGGGTTTTTCTCGCGAAATGTATGAGGGCTCTTTTGTGATAACGTCGGGGAAAGCGGCTGGCTGTTGTTACACATCTATGCACAATTTTTACAGCTAAGTGTTTTGCACTTTGTTTTTTTGTTTATAATTAAGTGCGGAGTGTGGATTATGCTGGCTGCTTTAAGTATTTGCCAAGGTCACTGATGTTATCGGGCTTCTTGCAGGTGCCTGTGGTCCGGATTTATTTCTGGTCCTCTTTTCACCGCATGCCCGTGTATGCTGAGACCCTGGCTTGTTTGACAATCAAGCATTGTGCGATTGCCTATAAGAAAAAAACATGTTTTTGATGGAGTGAGTTTTCTTTTCTTGTCAATTTCCACTCTGAAAAGTTGACCAGTTGACGTTTTGCCCATCAATATCTGACATTCTCCAGCAGCTGCACCCTGCAAGGTGTTCCAGCAAGACACATACTAGCTGCAGGCAGTCTGCTGGCTAGTCCATAGTGCATAGTCCTGGAGGAGATGCGTGTACCCAGAACTGGGATGTCAGCATACACATCAAGCAGATAAGTCAGTGATTGAGCCCCAAAAGACAACCCATAAATATCACATGAAAAAAATGCTAAATAGCACTATGGGAGAACCTAGCCATGCCGTGGTCACTGCTCAGTCAGGGTGAGAGTGACCTCCCAGCAGGACATGCTGTGGCCACCCTGTCTGTGCAGGTGGTGGCTGGCCACTACAATGTCCGAGCCATTGCCCTATGCTATGTACAGATGGATCCAGGCCAGGCCATCGTATCCTGGCTATTCCCACGGTACCTTGCTCCTCATTATGCACATTGGCAGGCCAATACTGGCAACAGTGCTAGAAGTGTAGGCTGTGGAGGGTGTTGGCAGCCACCACACACTGAATAGACAGACACACACTCCCCACACCTATGCCAGCATTCTGCAACTATAGAGGTGATGGGCAGCCCAGGCCACCACACAAGTCCTGGGCACAGTGCAGGCATGGCTATGGTACGCAATACTGTAGGAGTCACTCCCCAGGTTGGTAAACACTGTCAGACACAAGACCACAGCTGGAACTTGAACCTGTGACCCACTGCTTCTGAATACATTGGTTTTCTGCACTGCACCACCTTGTTGTCACGGATTCAGTACATTCCTTGGTGATACCATGACTGTTCGTCAGACAGGGCCCGTCTGTTGCAGTACACGGCACCCACCTACACAGGGCTAGACCACGGTCTGCTCTGGGCAGCTGCCACTGCTCCCTCCACCACCAGTATCCCTCAGCCACCATGCTGACATGCCCTTCTGCTGGTGATGCTGGTGGTGCGCAGTCTCAGGCCATCCAGTGTGCAGGTAGGCGGCTGCCTATGGTGCGGGTTCTGGGGTAGGGGTGCCTGCATAGGTGTCCATGCTTCCCCCCAGCACTACCTGCCAATGTTCCGTGCCCTTGGGGGTAGCTGCCGGGTACTATCCCCTGTGACACTGTGGGAAACACAGTCGTGCCCATGTTGGGCCTTTAGCAGTTGCTGTCTGGCTGCTCTGCTGCTTCAGCATTCGTATGGGCCACCTAGGCATCGCCCTAGTCCGCACTGTGGCTCAGCTGCCCCACAGCATGTGCCACCTGCGGCCCTCTGTATCCCCTTCTCAGGCATCATTCCAGTTGCCATTCCAACATGCCCGCCCTGATGTTGCAGGACATGTGCACACCATAGGAACCCTGTCCGATGGTGGGGAAAACCCTGAGCAGCACTGTGGGATCATTCACCTTGAATGGGGACGGAGTATAGACCCTTCCACGATTTATATCTGTTCTATAGAGCTTACTCGGGGGGGGGGGAGTGGTTGATGTTTCTCATTGATACCACTATTGGCCAGCTTGGTTATGTTTTTTTTCCAGTTTGTTGGGGTCATTTTCAGTGTTTCTGTGCCCTTTTGTTCTGTGCACATGTATCACACTTATCACTTTTTTTGGTTTCCCTGCCTGGGCTGTACATTGCTGACACTGAAATGGTTTCTCTCCCCTGTAATGTGCATTTAACGGCAGGTTTTCATTCGCGTTGGAATTGAGCTCTTCAGATCAGCTCGTTAGTGTGAAGGGAGCCTCTCCCCGCCCACTCTCCGCCCATTGACCCCTTCTCTCCACCCTCTCTCCACCTTCTGTGGTGTTTTTTCCGCGCCGCGGGAGTTTACGATCATTAACTACAGTTAACGCGCGTTATGTAACGTTAACGATCGTAAGCGCATCATAACGTGCGTTATGATGCACTTACGATCGTTAATGTTACATAACACGCGTTATCTACGATTTCCGCAGTTTAGTAAACATACTCCTATGTCTCTTCAACATGGGGAAGAGATGGCTGAGGGGTGTTATGTTAGAGGTCCATAAAATATTGACTCGAGTGGATTGGGTAAAAGAAGATTGATTGTCTATGCCATCAAAATGTAGTAGGAATAGGAGACAGTAATGCTTCTACAGTGTAACCCCTTGAGTACTACTGGGAGAGAATGGTTTCTCAGTCATCACATATTCAAACTCTGGGATTCATTTCTGGAGGATGTCGTAAAGGCAGTTAGTGTAGCTGGGTCTCAGAAATGTTGGCTAGGTTCCTGGGGAACGGTTCAAAACCATTACTAAAGAGGAGCCCAGAATATCCCCTGCTTGCCCAATACATGCACTGTGGATCCTGAGTGTCTTTTGGGGAAACTGCTAGGTACTAGATTGGCCACTATTGGACACAGGATAATGGGCATGAAGGACCTTGGTCTGACGCATTCGGGAATATTTTCAAGTCTTATGTTCTTATGTGCCATCTAGGCAACTGCCTGGTCTTCACTATGCACTAACGTCCCCCACTGCATGGCCCACATGCACCCTTCTTTGCACCATCAACATAGTACCCTTTCATACTTGGGCACTATGTTATTGCTGCTAATGAAGCACTACTATCACTTTCTTGGGCTCACCTGTCTGTGCATCACATCATAGACATTAAAAAAGGCTGTCTCTTCTCAAAATATACCCTATCCGTGAGGTTTTGATTTGCATTAGGGTTCCTGCCATTAAGGTGCCTTGCCTTAAGGGAGCACTCCCCGCCTATTGACCCCCCACTCTCCACTCGTGGATGCCTACTCTCCACCCATAGAGCGCTTTATAATGTTTGTACCATTAGCTAAAGTAGCTTTTTGGAGTCATTAAGGGCACAAGTGTGTGGTTTAGTAAGCATACCTCTAAGGGGGATGTTTACTAAACTGCGGTAAAGTTACATAACACGCGTTATGTAACGTTAACGATCGTTAACGCATCATAATACATGTTATGATGCGTTAACGATCATAAACGCATCATAACGTGTGTTATGATGCGTTAACGATCATTAACGTTACGTAACACGCGTTAACCTAACTTAACGATCGTAAAGTTCCGCGGCGCGGTAAAACACCGCAGAAGGTGGAGAGAGGGCGGAGAGAAGGGGGTCAATGGGCGGAGAGTGGGCAGGGAGAAGCTCCCTTCACACTAACGTGCTGATCTGAAGAGCTGAATCCTAATGCGATTGAAAACCTGCCGTTAGATGCACATTTGCAGGGGAGAGAAACCATTTCAGTGTCAGCAATGTACAGCATAGGCAGGGAAACCAACAAAAAGTGATAAGTGTGATACATGTGCCCAGAACAAAAGGGCACATAAACATTGAAAATGACCTCAACAAACTGGAAAAAAAACATAACCAAGCTGGCCAATAGTGATATTAATGGGAAACATCAAACAACCCCCCCCCCCCCGAGAAAGCTTCAAAAAAAATATATTACTCATGGAAGGATCTATGCTCCGTCCCCATAAATGGTGAATGAGCCCACAGTGAAATAGCGCTGTTCAGGGTTTTCCTCTCCATCGGACAGGGTTCCTATGGCGTGCACATGTCCTGCAACATCAGGGCGGGCATGTTGGAACGGCAACTGGACAGATGCCGGAAAAGGGAATACAGAGGGCCGCAGGCGGCACATGCAGTGGTGCAGCTGGGCCACAGTGCGGACTAGGGTGATGCCTAGGTGTCCCCTACGAATGCTGAAACAGCAGAGCAGCCAGACAGCAACTGCTTAAGGCCCAACATGGGCCCAAGTGTGTTTCCCACAGTGTCACAGGGGATAGTACCCAACAGCTACCCCCAAGGGCACGGAACATTGGCAGGCAGGGCTGGGGGGGAGCGTGGTCTTCTATGCAGGCACCTCAACCCCAGAACCAACACCATAGGCAGCCGCCTACCCGCACACTGGATGGCCTGAGACTGTGCATCACCAGCACCACCAGCAGAAGGGCATGTCAGCATGGTGGCAGAGGAATACTGGTGGTGGAGGGGGCAGTGGCAGCTGCCCAGAGCAGACCGTGGCCTAGCCCTGTGTAGGTGGGTGCCGTGCACTGCAACAGACAGGCCCTGTCTGATGAACAGTCATGGTATCACCAGGGAATGTACTGACTCTGTGACAACATGGTGGTGCAGTGCACAAAACCAGTTTATTCAGAAGCAGAAAGTCACAGGTTCACATCCAAGCTGTGGTTCCTGCCAACCCAGTCCCCATATTTTACCCACTACTACAACATGCTAATACAGACACCACCTTTATAGCAGATGACGTAAACATGCCCAATACACCTACATTTTACCCTACAGAGCACAGACACCATAAACATGTGCATTACCTAGAGCAGAGTCTCCCAAATGCAGTCCTGGAGGGCCAAACACTATTCAGGTTCCATGCTGCCTCTAAAAAAGATGCCTGTGCTGCATATCTATGTGCCACCCCCATGGTATGCAGATGTATGTCATGCATATTCATGAGGGACAGCATGACAACCCGAACAGTGTTTGGCACCGCAGGACTGGAGTTGGGAACCTCTGCCGTAAAGCAGGCCCCATTATCTAAAGCCTCCTGGAGAGGCAGGACTTTGGGCTCTGCATGCATCTCCCAATACTAGCACTTGCATACCTTAGTAATGCCACCCTAAACCGGGGAATATGGTACAAAGCAGCAGCCAACAGGGGCAGACACACCCGCACCCACAGGCTCCATTATCCAATGCCTCCTGGAGATGCAGGATGTTGGGCCCTGCGTGCATATCCCAATACTAGCACTTGTATTCCTTAGCAATGCCACCCTATACCTGGGAATACGGTACACAGCTATCAAAAGGTTGCTATGATCACTGGCAGCTAGGAAATCCTAAGTTAAGCTCAATTCGCTGATTGAGCTGCATCTTAGCAACCTTTCTGATGTCTGTGGAGTGTGCCTCAGGTATGGTGTCTGACAGAGTGACCCCAACAGTATTGCGTACCATAGCCATGCCTGCACTGTGCCCAGGACTGGTGTGGTGGCCTGGGCTGCCCATTACCTCTATAGTTGCACAATGCTGGCATAGGTGTGGGAAGTGTGTGTCTGTCTGTCCAGTGTGGGTGGCTGCAAACACCCTCCACAGCCCACACTGCTAGCACTGTTGCCAGTATTGGCCTGTCAATGTGCATAATGAGGAGCAAGGTACTGTGGGAATAGCCAGGATAGGATGGCCTCGCCTGGATCCATCTGTAAATAGCATAGGGCAATGGCTCGGACATTGTAGTGGCCGGCCACCACCTGCACAGACAGGGTGGCCACAGCATATCCTGCTGGGAGGTCACTCTCACCCTGACTGAGCAGTGACCACGGCATGGCTAGGTTCCCCCATAGTGCTATGCAGCATTTTTCACATGTGATATTTATGTGTTCTTTTTGGGGCCCAATCACTGACTTATCTGCTTGGTGTGTATGCTGATATCCTAGTTCTGGGTACATGCATTGCCTCAAGGATCATGCTCTATGGACTAGCTAACAGACTGTTTCAGCTAGTATGTGTCTTGCTGGAGCACCTTGCAGGTTGCAGCAGCTGGAGGCTTGCTGCTATAGAATGTCAGATAATGGGGGGGGGGGGGGATTATGGATGTGTACTGCTCTGCATTGCCTGCCCTGTAGGGTGTCTGTTCCCCAGCAGGACTGGGTTCTCTCTACTGCTACCATTGCAGGCTGGTAGAATGTGGATCTATTGGTGGGTGTTCCTGTTTCCCACCCTGAGACCGGGTTGTGTGGTGGTACATCATCTGCCTATGGGTCCAAACACCCCCCCTCCCCCTCCCCCTCCCCCTCCCCCTCCCCCTCCCCCTCCCCCTCCCCCTCCCCCTCCCCTTTCACCTACAGCAGGTAACCATGGCACCAACACAGGATATGCACTATTCTGGGTGCATCATCACCCATAAGGGCTAGATATGACTGAGAAATACAGAAGAACACAGATGTATCCTAGGTGTGTCTATAGGAACTACCTATCACACACACTGATGAGGACCTACAGCATGGCATATTTCAGCCATGAAAGGTGCTGTGGACCTGGTGCTGAGCGCCCCACCTCACCCTCAGGGTGAGCACAGTACCTGTACAATGTGACGGTCTGTGGCTACTCTGTGCCAGTACCACACACGGTCAGTTCCCCCTACCAGGCCGAGGTGCTGTGGGGGTGCATACCCCATCTTGTGCCCATCTGTTGACTGCTGATTTGCATGTGCAGTGCATCATGGGTACAGTTGGGTTAACCCTAACCTGGTAACCACAGCAGACAGTTTGTGTGGTGACGTGCAGTCCTTCTGAAGCCAGCCAGGGCTTTGTTCACAGCCTTATAAGGTGTCCTATAGGGGACATTATAGGGTGCCTTGGCAGACAGTACACTTTACAATGTGCCCTATAGAGTGCGTTATGGGGTGCCTTAAGCGGCACCTTAGGTTACGCCACCGTGAGGGTGTGTTTGCTGGCAGCACTAATTAAAATACAAGTCAAATGCCTCATCAATCACTACTTAAATGTAAAGGGTGATTACTCAGCCAGCCTTATACACTAGGCCCACTGGGGAATCGAACCCATGACCCCTGTACCATCAGTCAGTGTAGTAACCATTGTGTTACAGCTCTGTTGCTGTGTTTGCATGTCTGCGCGCCTTCTTAAGATTAACGCGCGGTAACGTGCCATGTAGCACTCGTTAATTTATGGCACCTTGTAACGCGCTTTATCGGTAACGATGTACCGCCCATGTCCTTATTTGGGATTTCTGCTTCTACCGCGGATCCTAACATGAATCACATTACCGCAGTTTAGTAAACATACCCCTAAGAGTAGGAAGTAAAAATCTGTGGTATGTGAAAAGTAGAGCGGAAGAATGAGGACTCGAGAGGTGATGGATGAGTGAAATCAAGTTATAAGTAGATAAAAGGGAGATGATAGAAATGGAGGAAAAAAATTAAACAGAAGAATCAATGTCAGAGACAGATGCAGGAGAGAAAGGGAAAAAGACGGGGGGGGGGGGGGGAGTGAAGAAATTGAAAAGGGAAATGAGATCCTGGAAAAGGGAAAAGTCAACAAGAGGAAGTGGTAAATAAAGAACAGAACCAACTCAAGTTAAAGAAATAAAAGAGGATCAGACATCAAAGGTAAGAATAATTTTATTGTCAGTTTCTAGAAAAAGGAAATGTGCATTTCCCCTGTATTTGTTTTGTATAGGAAAATGCATTTCTATTTCTTTTTCAATTTTCTGCTACACAGTCTGGTCCCCTGGGCATTCCATTTCATTCTTTTGTCTGCATATTTGTTTCTAATCTGTACTCTCTTATCTTTTAAAATTGGCTTTCGCATAAGCATATAAGAAAAGTTTTGGATTTGCGAAAGGGTTCATATAATTTATAAAGTATATAAAAATTAATAAAATGAAATAATTTAAATGGGGAATTATTTTGGGAGACCACATTCTTTTGATATTTGTTTCTTATTTTATATCAGGTGATGGATGGTGTTTGTCTTGTGTAGCCATGGTAATTGTAACATGTAAGTCCTATGTAGGAATCCATAGCAGTCAGAATTATTCTATTTTCTAACTAGAGATGCACTTTTTTTTTAACATTTGCGAGGCTGACTTTTCATAGGGAGGGATGGTGCAGTTTCAGATCTTGGACTAGGCACAGGTATGATGTTGTAAGTTTCTGAGTATCCATTTGTAGGGTTTTGCTTTACTTCACACAGTATCTGGCAGTGAAAGGTATTTATATTGCTGTTACTGATAGAGGGGTAAAAGGGGCACTAAGAGGGGACAAGGCCATAGTGGAGAGACTGAATGAATTCTTTGCTTCGGTCTTTACTGAGGAAGATGTAGGGATGTTACCCATGACTGAAGTGGTATTTAAAGGTGATACTACGGAAGAATTTAAAGAAATATCAATGCACCGAGAAGATGTATTACAGCTATTTGATAAACTAAAGAGTAGCAAATCACCTGGACCAGATGGTATACATCCAAGGGTGTTGAAAGAACTGAAATATGAGATTTCAGACCTGCTATTAGTAATCTGTGAACTATCATTAAAATCATCTGTAATACCTGGCCAATGTAACACCAGTTTTTAAAAAGGGTTACAGCAGTGATCTGGGAAACTACAGACCAGTGAGCCTGACGTCAGTACTGGGAAAAATGGTAGAAACCATCAAAAAGAACAAAATTTCTGAACATGTACATAGTCAAGGCTTAATGGGGGACAGCCAACATGGCTTTAGACAAGGAAGGACTTGTCTTACTAATCTTTTATGTTTTTTGAAGGTGTGAAAAAACAGGTAGACAAAGGTGAGTCAGTTGATATAGTGTATCTGCACTTTCAGAAAGCCTTTGACAAGGTCCCTCATCAGAGACTTTTGCCAAAAGTAAAAAGTCATGGGATAGGAGGCAGTGTACTATTGTGAATCAGGAACTGATTAAAAGATAGAAAGCAGAGGGAAGGGCTAAATGGCCAGTTTTTCCAATGGAGAAAGATGAATAGTGGTGTACCCTAGGGATCTGTGCTGGGTCTGCTGCTTTTTAACATATTCATAAATAACCTGGAAATGGTAATAACGAGTGAGGTTATCAAATTTGCAGATGACACAAAACTACTTAAAGTTGTTAAAACCATGAAGATTGTGGAAAATTGCAAGAGGATCTTGATAAATTGGAAGACTGGCATCCAAATGGCAGATGAAATTTAATATGGACAAGTGCACAGTTATGCAGCTAGGAAAGAACAACCCAAACTATGGTTACATGATGCAGGGTTCCACATTAGGAACTACCACCCAGGAAAAAAATGTAGGTGTCATTGTGAATAACATGCTAAAACCCTCCGCCCAGTGTGCAGTGGTGGCCAAGAGAACAAATAGAATGCTAGGTATGATAAGGAAAGGAATGGAGAATAAAACAAAGGATATTATAATGCCTCTGTATCATTCCATGGTGCGACCGCACCCTGAATATTGTTTGCAATTCTGGTTGCTGTATCTTAAAAAGGATATAGCTTTATTAGAAAAGGTATAGAGAAGAGCCACCAAAATAGTAAAGGGGATGGAAGGATATCCTTATGAGGAGAGGTTAAAAAGGTTAGGGCTCTTCAACCTGGAGAAGAGATGGCTGAGGGGAGATATGATAGAGGCCTATACATTAATGAATGGAGTGGAATGGGTAAATGTAGATTGATTGTTTACGCCATCAAAATATAGAAAGACTAGGGGGCATTCAATGAAACTTCAGGGTAACCTATTTAAGTCTAATAAGAGAAAATATTTTTTCACTCAACATGTAATCAAACTCTGGAATTTGTTACCGGAAGATGTAGTAAAAGCTGTTAGTGTAGCTGAGTTTAAAAAAGGTTTGGACAAGTTCTTGGAGGAAAAGTTCATAAACCATTATTAAAGTGGACCCAGAATATCCACTGCTTTCCCCAATACAAGCATCGTGGAACCTGTGTCTTTTGGCAAAACTGCTCGTACTTGTTACCTAGATTGCCAACTGTTGGTGGACCTTGGTCTGACTCGGTATGGCATATCTTATATTCTTATGTTCTTATGGAATGAACTCCCTGCTGCTTCAGCTCTCCAATGAACTGACCTGCCACTGCAATTCCGCAATGAGCTGATCTGCTGCTGGACCCTCCTGGGCTTTGTGGCTCCTTGTTTGGAATGAACTCTCTGCTGCTGCTGCTGCTGCTGCTGCAGCTCTCCCATGAGTTGATCTGCCACTGGACCCCCCTGCGTCTTGTGGCTCCTAGTCCAGGATGGACTTTCTGCTGCTGCAGATCACCAATGAGCTGATTTATGGCTGCAACTCCTCAATGAGCTAATCTGCTGCTGTAACCTCCTGGGTCTTGTCAGAGATATTATCATTAGCAGATAAATGCACATATATAAATACTCTCTGTCTAGAGGATACTGCTACACTCCTTTTTCCAGGATTCCATAGGACTATCTGGAAAACAACCACGTGATAAAACAAGAACCAGTCCTGTTTGTATGAAAATTAGACTTTATTTCTGATAGCAAAAATAGAGGAAATATTAAAATAAATTAGCTTTCTGAGGTGATATGTTATTCAGCACTATGTTACATTTACTGAGAGATCTAATCTCTGTTTTAGAAACCATTGTCACTGATTCACATGTACTGTGACGTACAGTAAATTATCTGTCTGCCTAAGTTAGCCCCAACCTCCAGGAGAAATTAAAGACCACTAGCTCATGCCAAAATACCTGTGTCTGTGGTCCGAGTCTCAGGAATGGAACGAAGTTAAGGTATGGCAGAGATCCAATGTTAGTTGAAATGATCTGCATTGGCACACACCGAGCTGAAGGTCTGTGGGAGGAATTCACTCCATCTCGAGGCTTTGGCTTTGAATACTATCTGTATAGTCAGTCAGAGAAAGAGGGCAAGTGAACAGCCTGTATCAGAAGTTAGAGTTCCCAGGTGTTCTGCCAGCCTCTGTGTGTTTCAGAGTACTACAGAGGTTTTTGCTGGGCTGCCTCTGTCTACCCACTACTTCTCTTTTTCTGTGTCTTTTACTGACTTACTAATCATCTCTGTTCTTTTTTTTTCTGAGCTCTGGGTTCTGGTGTACAGCCATATAATTCTTTCTCCTAAAGACCTGATGATTGGCTGAACTCAAACCCTGTATGTCATCTTCAGCAAATCCGGTAACAGCTAATAGGTGATCCTTCTGCAAACAAAGGTCCATCGTGCTAAAGTTGTTGAGGTGCTGGTTCATATATTGTTGCAACTATAGGAAGGAGTGGCCTAGTGGTTGGGGCAAGGTACCACAGGCCAGAAGGTTGGTGGTTCAAATCCCACTAGAGGACAGCTAACCCTGGGCTGGAAGGACTAGGGCTTCTAGTCCCACAGGTTCTCTTTGTGGTCTTGGGCAAGCCACTTAACCCTCCATTTCCCATGTTCCCTGTAAGTATTAGTGTATGTGTCTCATATCCCCTCATGTTAAAATGTATCCCCAATTGTGTTGTGACCACTTTGATTGAAGGATAAGGTGGTATACAAAACTGCCTAAATAAATAAAATGCTAACACAATGAATGTCTCATCCATATTCTTCTGCATGTAGTCAGCTGGAAAAATACTTCTAAACTGGCAGAATTACTTGATCTGCAATTTTTAATGCTGAATTATAACAAAACAGGAATCCATCTTGTTTAATTCAGTCTTTCGTTCAGAGCAGGCCCTATGGTTCAGAGCAAGCCCCATCTTGTAACAGGAAGCCATGCTGTTGATTCAGACAGTAGTTCCTGAACAGGTACCAGCCCTCCAGTCTTGTGGCTCCTAGTCCAGATTCAACTTTCTGCCACTGCAACTCCCCAATGAGCTGATCTGCCTCTGGACTCCCGTCTGGATCAGACTCTCTGGAGTCTCTCCAATGTCATCTCCACTCCCTAGTTTAGAAGCAGATTATCCACCCACATTTATTCCTACCCCCGACAGGGCCTGTGGGAGGCTTTCTGTTGGCATCTTCACTCCAATTCTGTCTAGGCTCCCAAGAGACTTTCCAGCACTATCTTCAGAAGGACAGCCTCCAGAGTATCTCCTTACTAATTCCAGCCCTAGAGTATTACAACCAGCTATTTGACCAGTTCTGCAGATAAGAAGAGGAAGGAGGGGGGAAAGGAGGAGTAGAATTCATTTACATAAAAAAGTTTAACAACATCAAAATCCAGAACTGCTTTGTTTTCAAACTCTCCTTCCCGCAAGGCTGCTGGTGCCAGTACCTGTTTACTGGATGCCATTAACCTTATGGTGAGCAGTTTCCACTATCCCTAGTATTGACCTCTCCACCCTCTGTATTTATTATTTATTTATTTATTACAGGCTCTTATATACCGCACTATTTGAGATCAGCGCGGTTTACAATATAACAATATACCAGAACAACAGGTTGTTTGGTTTTACATATAACAGGCACAAGAACTTGGATAAAACAAGGGGAAAAATGTTGAACTGAAACTATTTACATATGTAATTACATGTATATACAGCAGTATTATTCTTAGGTTGGGATGGGTCATGTGGAACAGGTGATTAAAAGGAGATGGGAGGTCAGGTCGGTGTTTGGCTGGTCTGGTAATATTGGGGAAATAGGTGGGATTTGAGTGCTTTTCTGAACTGCGTTAGATCGGAGATAGCCCTAATCTCCGGTGGTAAGGTGTTCCAGCACTTAGGGGCATAGAAGCTGAAAGCCCTGTTAGACGTCGCTAGTGAGCATTTTGTTGCTTCCTTAGGGATTATTAGCGCATTTGTAGAAATAGTTTTCCTAGCTCTGTTAGGTGGAATGGTCTGAATGAGGTCTATTAGAGAGGAGGAGGTGATGCCTTTGATAGCCTTGAAGGTGAGTAATAAGGTCTTGAACAACAGTCTCCCATGTATGGGGAGCCAGTGAAGCTGCTTCAGAATAGGTGTTACATGGTCTCTTCTTGATGCTCCATAGAGGACTCTGGCAGCGGTGTTCATGGCAAGCTGTAAAGGGTTTAAAGTGGAGTGTGGGAGGCCTTGAAAAATGGCATTAGCATAATCGAGGTGCGGTAGGGTTAAAGCTTGGAATATCGTCCTGAAGTCCTCGGGATCAAGCAAGGAGCGAAGGTGGCGGAGAGTCCAGATTTTGAGGTAGATCGCTCTGACAACATTGGTTATATGTAATTTCATATCCAGGTGTTGTCCAAAGTAACCCCAAGATATCGGATTGAGGGCTTTGTTTGGAGCTCGGCTTCTTTCACTTTTATATGGGGTGGTGGTGTGAAAGATGGGTCCCTGGAGATGAAGAGAACCTCGGTTTTCTTGTGTTGAATGCGGAGGTTCTGGGATTGAAGCCATTCAGAGACTGCATCAAAGCATTTGGTTAGCGGAGAAAGATCCATGTTGACTGTGGAAAAAGGCATGTAGAGAAGAATGTCATCTGCATATATCAAGCAGTCGACCTTGAAGGACTTGATGATGTTGCAGACGGGCTGTATGTATATATTAAATAATAGTGATGATAGGGATGAGCCTTGTGGCACACCTTGTCTTTGATGGAAGGGTGTGGATGTTGCTGTTCCAGAGGTTACATACTGCCATCTCTGATCCAGGTATGATCTGCACCAGGCAAGAGCAGTGTCGTTGATGCCCTTTTCTTTTAGCCGCCCTATTAAAAGATCGTGATGTACAGAGTCAAAGGCAGCAGCGATGTCCAAGAAGATAAGAACAAAGCCTCGGCGGATGTTGTCAATGTCTGTGATAATGTTGTTGCAGAGGGTGGTGAGGAGGGTTTCTACACCGTGGCACTCTCTGAAACCATGCTGGCATTGGTCTAGAGGGGAGGCGGTGTCTATATGGTCCTGTATTTGCCTTTGTGCTTCCTTTTCAATTATTTTAGCTAGAAGGGGTATACTAGCTATGGGTCTATAAGATTCAACCTTTTGTGGGTCAAGCTTGGTGTTCTTCAAGAGAGGTCTAATAGACGTTCTCTTGAGGGCTGATGGGAAGGAACCAGATGTAAAGGATAAGTTCATCATTCTAGTGATGAGAGGGCTGAGATTGCAGCGTAGCTCCTTTATCCAATAGGCTGGGCAAGGGTCGGTTTGTGCAGTGGATGTGTTGAGGGCAGCGATGGTGTTCTCAACATGTTTTTTAGATAGTGTAGAGAACATGGATAGGTTAGATATGCAGATTGTATCTTGAGAAGGGATTGTTGCGATGTTATCAGTTAGTAGCAGCTTGGATTGCAGATATTCAGCAAAAGCTTGTGGGTTAATGAGTTCAGGTTGTTCAGACGAAGGTTCCTTGGCTAAGGTCTTGACAAGATTGAAAAGATCACGTGGTTTATTTAGTGATCTTTTGAGTGTATCGGTATGGAATTGTTTCATTTTAGCCATGACTGACTCTCTGTGCATGGATAGGTGTAATTTGTAGGCTGTTTGGTCTTCCATGGAGCGTGATCGACACCACCGTTTTTCCAATCTTCTTAGCAGAAGCAGCAGGGAGTCCATTCCATAAGAACATAAGAATATAAGATATGCCATACCGAGTCAGACCAGAAAGATCCTGTCTCAAGTATTTAGCCACTGTATCATGGGAATAGTAAATGCCGGGAACCAACAGCCAAACCCAGCGGTTCTTTATGTAGCTGTCTTGGAAGATGATTAGCTGACAAAATGACGTCAGTGTGTTTTAACAGGAGCAGGCTGGGAACACTCAGAACGCTGCTTGATAATGCAAAAGCATAATGTAAAATGTAAAATGTAACATCTAACAAGCAGAAGGATCAACTGATCTCCATCAAATTGTTGAAAGGCTGAATGTTCACATGATGTTTTGTATCACAGAAGACTCCACCATTCATGTTCCAAATTCATACCCTCCGGTGACACGGTGCGGAGATGAAAAATCCATTTTTGCTCTAACCACTGCAATCAAGCCAGATGATTGCCTCCCCTAGGGTCCAAAAGAGCACTATCAATAATTCTCCACTTGAGATCCCATTATGCTTTCTCATTATCAAGCAGTGTTCTGAGTTTTTCAGACCTGCCCCCGTTAAAAAACACCAATGTCATTTTGTCAGCCAATCATCTTCTGAGACTGCTACATAAAGAACCGTTGGGTTTGGCTGTTGGTTCCCAGCATTTACTATTCCCATGATACAGCAGCTAAACACTTGAGACAGGGTCTTTCTGGGACCCGAAACATGCATGTCGTATGCATCTCTCAGCCAGCGATTACATGGACCGGCTGATAACCACCCAGGATTGAGATAAGTTTGAATTTTTGAAAATATTTCACTTGAGTATGAAAATGTTTTTCAAAAAAATGGGTGTTTCATACCTTTGAGCACAGAGCTGTTTCTCTCGATGTTCTAGTCCATTTTGCCCAACAATTAAGTTTTGGTTTTGGTGGCAGGGATATAATCACTGATGACTTTTGGTTAATTGCAATTTCTATGGGGTATGTTTACTAAAGAGTGCTAACGTTGCAGCGGCAATGTTATCGCAAGATAAGTGACGTTATTGTGCAATAACTGTGTGATAACATCTCCGGCAGCATTAAGGCGCACAGAGGGTGGAGTAAGTCATTCCAGAGGGCAGAGAGAAGGGGTCAATGGGCAGAGAGTGGGAGGGGAGAGGCTCCAGGCACACTAACGCTGTGAAATCAGGTTCTGAAAATTAACGCCAGTGAAAACCTCGTGATAGAGGCACATTTGCAGGAGAGAGAAACCATTTCAGTCAGCAATGTACAGCAAAGGCAGGGAAACCAAGAAAAGTGACAGCAGCGATACATGTGCAGCAACAGCATAGTGCCCAAGTACGAAAGGGCACTATGGTGAGGCTGCAAATGGGGTACAGGGGGCTGCAGGCGGGACATTCAGTGGGGCAGCTGGGGCACAGGGTGGACTAGGCAGATGCCTAGGTGACACATAGGAAAGTAGAAACAGAAAACCAGCAAGACAGCAACTGACCAAGGGCAAACATGTCCACGAGTGTGTGTCCCACAGTGTCCCAGGGGATAGTACCCAGCAAGTACCCCAAAGGGCACATAACATTGGCAGGCAGTGCCGGGGGGAAGCATGGATGTCCATGCAGGCACCCCTACCCCATATCACGCACTATAGGCAGCCGCCTACCGGCATACTGGATGGCCTGGGACTGCGCACCACCAGCACCACTGGCACAAAGGCATGTCAGCATGGTGGTGGAGGGGTGCTGGTGGTGGAGGGGGCAGTGTCATCTGCCCACAGCAGACAAAGGCCAAGCCCTGTTTAGGTGGGTGCCGTGCACTGCAACAGACAAGGTCTGTCTGACGAACAGTCATGGTATCCCCAGGGAATAATCTGCCTACAACAGTTTGGTGCAGTACACACAGCTAGTATAGCCAGTGGCAGAAGGTCACAGGTTCAAGTCCCAGCTGTGGCTCCTGCAGACCATGTCCCTATATTTTACCCAGTACTAAACCATGGTAA
Source organism: Ichthyophis bannanicus (assembly GCA_033557465.1). Taxonomy (NCBI): domain Eukaryota; kingdom Metazoa; phylum Chordata; class Amphibia; order Gymnophiona; family Ichthyophiidae; genus Ichthyophis; species Ichthyophis bannanicus. Next base: position 110,946,368 of record CM066035.1, read on the forward strand.
TAAATACAGAACCTTTATTGCAGATAAAATAAACACGCCATAAATGCCTATATTTTACCCTACAGAGCACATGCACCATAAACATGTGCAATCCCTAGAGCAGAGTTTCCCAACTGCAGTCCTGCAGGACCAAACACCATTCAGGTTTCATGCTGTCCCTAATAAATATGCCTGTGATGCATTTGTATGCACCGCCCCCATTGTATGCAAATCTATCCATGCATATCCATTAGGGACAGCATGAAAACCTGAACCGTGTTTGGCCCACCAGGACCGGAGTTGGGAACCTCTGACCTAGAGCAGCGGCCAACAGGGGCACAAACACCCAAACCCACAGGCTCCACTTTCCAACGGCTCATGGAGAGTCAGGCTGCTGGGTGCTGCGCGGAGCAGCATCTACCAATACTAGCACCTGCATACCTTAGCAATGACGTCTTAAACTTGGAAACACATTCCACATATATCAAAAGGTTGCTATGATTAATGTCAGAAAACACAATTCGTTGACAGAGATTCATCATAGCAACCTTTCTGATATCTGTGGAGTGTGTTTCAGGTTTTGTTTCTGACAGTGTTTACCACCCTGGGGAGTGACCCTAACAGTATTGAGTACCATAACAATGCCTGCACTGTGCCCAGAACTGGTGTGGCGGCCAGGGCTGCCAACCACCTCTATATTTGCACAATGCTGAAATAGGTGTGGGAGTGTGTGTATGTCTATCCCAGGGATGTCCAACCCTGTCCTGGAGGGCCGCAATCCTGGCAGGTTTTTGGGATAGCCCTAATGAATATGCATGAAATATATATGCATTAGAGATATCCTGCCAACCTGACTGGTTTGTGGTCCTCAAGGACTGGATTTGGAGACCCCTGCCTTACACCTCTGTCATTTAAGATTGTGAGTGAGCAAAGTACAGATGTCCTAGACATCAAAAGGTTAGATAGAATTTATCACATTCCTCCATGCTTTTCACCTCAACATTTTGGTGGTGGTGAGAATCGAGGAGGAATGTGGCAACCACACAGGATATACACTATTCTGGATGCATTGTAGTCCACAAGAGCTAGACATCACTAGGAAATACAGAGGAACACAGGTGTATCCTAGGTGTGGTTGTAAGGACTATCTATCACACACTGACACTGTTGGAGACCTACAGCACAGCCTATCTCAGCCAAGCTAGGTGCTGCAGACCTGGTGCTGGGCATCTCACTTCACCTTCAGGGTGAGCACAGGAACCGCACAATGTCACGGTCTGTAGCTACTCTGTGCCAGTAACACACATGGTCAGTTCCCCCTACCAGGCCGGGGTGCTATAGAGGTTGTCAGACAGCTGCCTGGGTGAGAATCTTCACACTCTTGGCAAGTGCATATTTCTATATGATTTGCAAGGTATTGTGGGCAATGTAGTTCATTCACACCAGACACAACTGCTGACAATAATTTAGTTGTGCTCTTGGGTAAAGCCAATAAGATATTTATTTATGGGGTTATTTCTCCCAACACAGATATGCTTGGTAGCACATAAAATCAGGTAACTTGCTTTCAGTGTTAACTTGGAAAAACAAAGTCAAAATCAGGAAAACAACAAATGAAAAGCCACAAAGCAAGAAACAAACTGTTCTTTTCAGGTTAACTTCTGATTATTTCCCACATAGATACAGACGTGATTCTCTCCTAGCTCACAAGCAATTAGGTAAGGCTTAATTGCTAGCAGTCACCAGCTGAAACCCCTTAGCTGGCTTGCCTTCCACTGTGTGGGTCAAATCCTGCTTCAGGAGCTTTTCTGAGTAGATTAAAGAACAAATTTGTATTTCTTTGTGATGGTTGCTGTACTTTATAACAGAAAGTTACCAACGGAGTTTAGATAGAGAGCAGTCCATATAAACAGGATCCTCATCTGCTATTATTCCCCCTTGTTCAACAAGCATGGGTTCAATATCATGGATTGGCACAGATGAATCTCTCAATGGAGCATTTTCAGGAGAATACTTGTTTCCCTGCTGTCTTTCAAGGTTATAGCTAGGGCATAGATCAGTGTTCATACCTGAGCTTCCATTGCTGCTAGAGTTCCTCTCTATATAGCCTGGCCAGTATGTAGTCCAGTTCTTATGTCCAGCCTTCCAATCCAGATCCCTGGACACTGGATCTCTCTTCACATACCTTCTGGCACAGGTCTTAGGGTCCCTTCCACGTGCAGCCGTCTCCCTCACAGGTAGCCTCTGGTGATTCCTAGCTCTGCAGCACCATTCCTCTGGCTTTCCCCAGTCCAATGGTATATGCTGGCCCTTGGAATACCTCCCAGTATACGTACTGCTTTGGACTCTTCTAGACCTCTCAAAGGCTTTTCTCTTCCTTCTTCCAAAGGGTCTCTTTCCCTCTCTGTCCGTCCGGTTTGGCTTCTGCTTCTGATGATCCTTCAGATGAAACTGATGATCAAACTCAAGCTGATTCTCAGGATTCTGAGGACAATTCTCTGGATATCCAAGGTGATCATGAAGATGGTTCATCTGTAGAATAAACTCTACTCTTATTCTGCTTAGATGAGTGATCCTCCCTAACACAGCGCAGCTGTGCTGAATCAGGCCCTGCCCTTTGAGATGAGTGCTTAGGGATTACCTCATAGCCCTCCTGATTGAACACACGTTTCCTCACTTCAGCTCCTCTAATGGCTGTTGGAAACCTGGTGCATTCTGGGACTGGTAGTCTTTTATGGCAAAATTCTGTTTTCATATTTCTACCAGAACTGACAGGTTGCTTGTTCAGAGTCACTTCACCTTTTCTATAGCTCCTTCCTGAGCTATGATAAGCTTCCTTATCACAAGGTGCCTACCCCATCTTGTGATCAGATGTAGGCTGCTGATCTGCATGAGCAGTGCATCATGGGTGTGGGTGGGTTTACCATATCCTGGTATCCACAGCAGACAGTTTGTGTGGTAGCCTGCAGTCTTTCTGTAGCCAGCCAGTGGTGTGCTAGACTCTATAGAGATGTAGCCCACTGGTTGCTTCAATTTATTTATTTATTTTATAGTTTTTCTATACCTCACTATTTAGCATCAGCACGGTTCACAGGAAACAAAAATTGTGCAATAAGGGAGAGCCACATTGCACTTACATTAAAACAGGGAGAATAACTTGGTGAACAGGTAAACTATATACAGAGTGGTAACTATATACAGATTGTTAACAGTAGGTGCAGCACCTAACTAGGCTATATTCATAAAGAACACAACGTGAGAAATAGCTAGTATACACATTTGCATGTTGCAGGCTAGGAGATAGCTCAACAATAGCCTGAGACAGCAGGGAGGGGGATTAAAAGGGGAGGAGGAAGGCATTATGATGTGTGGTTGGTTATGTAATGTCATCTGCGTTGGAGAAGTACTGAAGAAACAGGTGATGTTTCAGCACTCTCCGGAACTGTGAGAGGCTGTTTATTGCATGAATGTTTGCAGTTAGAGTGTTCCAGCAGGAGGGGGCATAAAGTGTGAAAGCACAGTTCCCTGTGGCTTTGGAGCATTTAGTGAATGCAAAGGGGTTGGTGGTGGCAGATCTTCTCATTCTGTTGGGGGGTGTGCTCTGTATCAGCTCAGAGAGGGAGCTGGATGTGCACTTGTTGATGGCTTTGAATGTCATAGTTAATATTTTAAAGGTAATCCTACAGTGAACCGGAAGCCAGTGTAGTGCTTTTAGGATAGGAATAATATGGTCTCTTCTAGCTGCTCCATATAGGGTTCTTGCTGCGGTATTCTTTGCAATCTGCAAAGGGTGCAGTGCGCCCTTTGGGAGACCATGCAGTATGCAGTTGGCAAAGTCAAAGTGAGGCATCACATTTGCTTGAAATACTGTTCGGAAGTCTTTTGTTTCCAGAAGATGTTTCATGTTACGTAACATTCGGACTTTATGGTAAATCGCTTTTACCATGTTGCTTATGTGGGCGTTTAGGTCTAGCTGTTGGTCAAGGATTACACCGAGGTATCGTATTGATGTCTTAGTAGGGAGCTCTGCACCGCGTACCTTAAGAGATGAAGGCGGGGTGAATGTCTGGTCTCTGCTGATGAAGAGAACATCCGTCTTTGTAAGATTTATTCTTAGCTTCTGTGATTGTAACCATTCAATGACTGCATCGAAGCATGTGGACAAGATAGATAGGTCTGGGTGTTCCTTGGATATTGGAGTAAACATAGGGACATCGTCAGCATAGATTAGGCAGTTGATGTTGAAAGATCTGATGATGTTACAAATAGGTTGCATATAAACATTAAAGAATAGGGCTGAGAGAGAAGATCCCTGTGGGACACCCTTAGTTTGAGGGAATGGAGTGGATGTGGAGGAGCGGGAACGAACATGCTGCCATCTGTCGTTCAGGTATGAGGCACACCAAGCAAGTGCATTCCCGTGTATTCCCTTTTCAGTAAAACGGAGCAGGAGTAGTTTGTGGTTGACGGAATCAAAGGTGGCAGCAATGTCCAGGAAGACAAGAGCAAAGCCTTGTCTGATGTCATCGAGACCTAGCATCAGGGTGCTGAATAGAGTTGTTAATAAGGTTTCAACACCATGAGACTCCCTGAATCCGTGTTGACAGGAGTCAAAGGGAGCGTTGTTCTCTATGTGGTGGTTCAGTTGACGTTGGGCTATTTTTTCCATGATTTTAGCTAGGAATGGGATGCTGGAGATGGGTCTATATGAATCCATCTTCGCGGGGTCCAGTTTATTATTCTTCAGCAATGGTTTGATAGATGTTTGCTTTAGGCTGAGGGGGAAGGTCCCAGTCAGGAATAAGGTTCCTATTAGTTTGGCAAGAAAAGGACTAAGCTCGGTCTGTAGGGCTTTTATCCAGAAAGCTGGACATGGATCGTTTGGTGATGTGGAAGTGTTTATATTCATGATGGTGTCTTGGATTTATTTTTCGGATGGAATGGTGAAGGAGATGATGATATGTTGGGCAGCAAGTAGGGTTCGTGGAGGGGAGGAAGCAGAGGGGAGGTTGGATGAGGTGTCTAGGGGGCAGGTATTCAAGGTTGTGGTAGGTTGGCTTATTTTGGCTTGGATGTAGTCCGCATATTCCTGTGGATTAGGTTGGACTGATTGACCTGAGGAAGGTTCATTAGCTAAGGTTTTGACTAGATTGAATAGCTTATGTGGTCTGTTCAGGGCTCTTTGTAGCACTTCTGCATGGTATTGCTTCATTCGCTTTGAGACTGCTATTCGGTGGGCATCTAGTTGGGCGATGTAAGTGTCATGGTTTTCGGTTGACCTGGAGAGACGCCAGCGTCTTTCAAACTGTCTTAGTAGACAGAGGGAGTTCTTTAGCTCGGGTGAGTACCAGGGTGCCCTTGTTCTCCTGCGAGGTCCTTTGATGGTGGGAGGTGATTCAATTGCCGCATTGAGACATTTATTCCATGAGGAAATCATGTTGTTTATGTCTTGTGCCAGAAGGGAGTGGAGAGGTTGAGTCTTTTCCAATATCTCTTCTCTGTTAAACTGCCGGAAACATGTCCAGGTTGATGCTGAAGGTTCCTTTGGGGATTGTGGGGCAGTGGGTGGGGGGAGTGCTGATATCGAGAACCTGATCAGTCTATGGTCAGACCATGGTACAGCGCATAAAGAAAGATCGAACTTGTGAGAATGACTGAGAGGTATTTGAGGTGCAAAGATAAGGTCACGTGTATTTCCCTTGACATGGGTGGGGGCATTGATCAATTGGGTATAACCCAATGTTTTGAATGCTTCAATAAGGTCTTTGGACTGAGTATCTTGAAGGGAAGGGAGATTGAAGTCACCAAGTATCCAGTTTGATGTGTGTGTCTTGGAGGGGTTGCAGGCAAGATCAATGATTGTGGAGAGATCATCCAGTGAGGAGGAGGGTGCCTGGTATAGCAAGTTGATGGAGTAGTGTTTATTTGTTATGGAGATGTGGTCAAGGTAGGAAGAGCTGTTGGAGGCGAGCGTTTTGAATTGTAAGTCAGTCTTACTTAATATGAGAACTCCTCCCCCTCTTCTGTCGACTCTGTGGCATGAGTGAGTGGAAAGGTTAGGGGGGACAAACTGATGAATGAGAACGGCATCTGAAGCTGACATCCACGTCTCGGTGATGCATAGGATGTTGAGGTCATAGGTTGATAGTATGTAGGCTATGGAAGGCCATTTCTTTCGAATCGATCGGGAGTTCAAGAGGGCACACTTCAGGACACGCGGTTCAGTGTGGGGGTCATTAGGAGAGGCTTTGGACTGGTTGAGGTTAACGTAGATGAGGTGGGGGTGTGGTATGTGACTAGGTCTGACTGTTTGATAGTTGGGGTGGCTATGGGGTCTCCTCCTTGAGCTATGTAGAATTGGAATTGGAATTCAATGACTGTGAAGGCAGAAGTCATGGGCTTGATCCCACAGTGGTGTTATTTAATAAGGCTGTCTGAGGCTTTTCCTTTTAATTTAAATCAGTGCTGCCAGCAGAAATACCCTCACAGTGCCGTAGCCTAAAGTGCCTCATAAGGCACCCTATAAAGCGCCCTATAGGGCACATTATAAGGTGCCTTGGTGGACAGGGCACTTTATAATGTGCCCTATGGAGTGCCTTATAGGGTGCCTTATGTGGCACCTTAGGTTACGGCACTGTGAGGGTGTTTTTGCTGGCAGCACCCATTTAAATTAAAAGGAAATGCCTCTGACAGCCTTCTTACATAACACCACTGTGGGATCAAACCAATGACTTTTGCCTCCACAGTCATTGCAGTAACCAGTGGGCTACATCTTTATAGCTTCTAACACTGCGCTGGCATGAACTTAGGATTAACGCGCATTAATGTGCCATGGCGCACACTATCGCACAATACTGATTCCTTGCAACCTTCCCTCCGGACCGCCCACTACCTTATATAGCATTCTTCACATTAACGTTGCAACTAGCGCCGGTAACATTAAGATGGTTTGGTAAATATACCCCTATGTGTCAATGGTCACATTGAAGTTCTTTTTATTTGAACATATGAATAGCAGCATTTTGAAATTTGCCATTTACATGTTATGTAGTGTCACGTTTTACACTGGATATGCCAGGGGTGGGCAAACCTGGTCCTGGAGGGCCGCAGACCAGTCAGGTTTTCGGGATATCTCTAATGAATATGCATGAGATATATATGCATTAGAGATATCCTGCCAACCTGACTGGTTTGTGGCCCTCCAGGGCTGGATCTGGAGACCCCTGCCTTACACCTCTGTCATTTAAGATTGTGAGTGGACAAGGTGCAGATGTCCAAGACATCAAAAAGGTTAGATAGAATTTGTCACAGTCCTCCTCACTTCACCACCACACCAAAAAATTGTCTATTAGACAACTTTTTGGTGGTGGTGAGAATCGAGGAGGAATGTGACACATTCTATATACCCTTCGATGTCTAGGACATCTGTACCTTGCCCACTCATGATCTTAAATGACAGAGGTGTAAGGCAGGGGTCTCCAAATCCAGCCCTGGAGGGCCACAAACCAGTCAGGTTGGCAGGATATCTCTAATGCATATATATCTCATGCATGTTCATTAGGGTTATCCCGAAAACCTGACTGGTCTGCGGCCCTCCAGGACCGGAGGTGCCCACCCCTGGGATATGCCATGCAGAGCTTCTAAAATACCCCTAAAATCTGATTATTTAGCCACACCAGCAAATACATTTCTTCCAGAAATGTTTCTAAGTCCCAGATTTTGAAGCTCTATGCATTCACCATCAATGTCTGAATTTCTGAAACTGAAAAATGCTCCAGACTCTCTCCTTCCCTCTCATTAAAGCAGATGAGCAAGGCAGATGAAAACAGCTTGTCTGCTAGCTTGCTGCTTTACTAATTCTCATTACAGTAATTGTTACTTAATGCTACTATAATCTCTTGCTTGGAGGAATCTGTTTGTCTTTTCTTAATACCAGTTAGCCAAAGGTACAGGTTGTGTGATACCTGCATCTATGCCGGCATTCCTTTGAAAGTCTAGCAGAGATCCCTCCCTCGTAGCAGCATAGGTATTCAGTGGACTTCAAAACCAGTTCATGATGATGGAATCGCTGCTGTTTATTTCAGAAAGCAAATGAGAATTAAGTAATTTATGACTGAATTTCATGCTGTGTTTCAGAAACTTCAGTTCGCATCGGTGGCAGAAGGAGATATGAATTTGCATGAAGCATAATTTTATTACATAGTTGGCTCAATTTGATTAATGACACCAACTAATGGAAAACACTATTTACATTGAACACATTTGCTATGGAAAACAAAAACATAGGAGGGGAAACAAGTACAATGTGTGTAAAATGTTCATGTAGTTGTAATGAATAGAATTTCTGTTTACAAATATTGCACAGCAAACTCACTTGGTTTAATATGCGAAGATATTTAATTCTAGAGCTATGGCAAGTCTAAATGAAATGGGTTGCTCATTTCAGTTGCATTTTTCAATTATGACAGGGCCATGCCCACCTACACAACTAGTTTTCCATCTTTTACTCTATGCTGAGTTCCCATAAATATAAGGAATGATTAATAGTGGTAAAAAGGTGCAGCCTGAGCACAGTCCATTTATAATAACTTGGTAAGTGAAAACCATTATTCTTCATAAATAGGAAATGAAAATGAAATTTTGTAAGCTATAAGTTTTGTACTATTCAATCAACTACGAAAAACAGATATTAAAAAGAGCTGTTTTGGAAGTTGCTTATATTGACTTTTCTAATAGATGGATAATGTTATCTACCTGTTTCTACTTATTTATCTACTTACCATTAGTAATTATAATTTATATCAAATAGAACTGACATATTATGAAGCAAGGAGTTGAATATGAATGACAAACTTTTTATTTATCACAATTGTTCTCTTTTCTCCTAAGTAGAAACTGCTTCATTTAAGAGTGTGCACAATTTAACAGTTTAGGGATTACAAAAACAGGCTAATAGAGATAAAATTATCATATTAAGTAATGTGTTTTCCCACATCCCCCTAACATGAATTAATGATAAGAAAAAGTATATAGCCGGTCAGATCAACAAATACAGTATCTTGAATCGTGATAGGACCTATACTGTAATCTTGTTTCATTTTAATATCCTTACTTATGGTATATGTGGATGCCGACACAGGTATTCATGTTGGAGACAACAATGTTTCTATAATTGGGCTGAAACATAGACTGCCCTGGTGTTTTTCTGCACGTTTAGACATCCCAAATTGCACTTGGATGCCCTTGCGAAAATGACACTTTTAAAGAGGCTAATCATTGCTGCTTTAAATTAAAATCAGATTTCAGTGCAGGTTGCAATTGAATATCTGGGTTGTCTAGATAGTAAATTAGCTAAACCAGCTAAAGTTAGACTCACTTTTTTTTTTTGGCCTAACTTTAGCTGGTTAGGGTTAATTGGCCAGCAATTCAATATTGCCACAGACCAGCTAACCCTCGATGCCAGAACGCTAGCTTCAGGGGATTTAGCGGCACTGAGAGGGAATATTCAGCAGCACAAAATGGGTATTTGCAGTTGAATATTCCATTCATCAGGATTACCAGAGTTAACAGTTATGCCAACTGCATTAATCCTTTTGAATATTCCCCCCATTTTAGTAACATTGTAACATAGGAGTAGATTCCGAGCCACGTTTAGTGGGGATGGACATCCGGTTCAGACGTCTATCACTGCTAAGCACCCGAGACCATATACCCTGCCCAAAGCTCCCTGCATGTACATAAGAGATGTGCAGGGAGCTCTGGACAGGGGCGGGCAGGGGCGGCGATGGGGAGGAGAGTGGATAGACCGGGGGTAGGGTGCAAAACCTGGATGTACATGGCCAGTTCCAGTCATGGCCCTATACGTCCTGGTCCACCAGTATAGACGGGGGACATTCTACCTCGGAGGAAAGATGAGGGAGTGCAGGGGATTCCTCGCAGCTTGACCCTGATCATGGAAGGCTCGATTGGGCATCTGGCTGCGGGGAAAGAAGGGTCTGGAGGGCGGCTGGTGTTAGCGGCTCCTGCATGAAACAACGGTGGCAAGGCAACGGGATGCCATGCCACTGCCGTTCCATGCTGGAGCCTGACTGAGTTAGCTGGGTAGTGTGCCAGACATCCAGGAGCCCAAAATCGGCTCCCTTGCCTGCACGTCCAGGCTGGGCCTGAATGTCCAGGCCAGTTGCATCTGATTCTGATCCCGTGGGGACTTCTAGCCTCTGTGGGATCAGAATTGGATGTAACTTCTGACCACCCTGATTCTGAACGCCCGAATGGGCCAGGCATGTACAACACAGAATTGGCCTCATAGTATATGATGGCAGTTAAAAAACATCATGGTCCATCTAGTCTGCCTAGCAAGGTGGCAAGAGTAAGTGCACCAGCCGCTCCGTGCAGGTCCTTCCTCCCCATGCCTTTGTTTAGGGGTGTACCTATCGCTCCATTCAGGTCACTTCTATTTGTTGAGATGTTCACTATCTGGGAGGAACCGGGAAGGAATTTTTCCAGTGGGCTAATTGAAGAACTGAATGCAGAATTTTTTTGAGAAAAAATAATGCAGCAACTCAGATGATAATTTTATAAAGCATTTTCCACATGTAAGGCAGGTTTTATTCATGAGAAAGGGCTTTTATTAAACCGTATGGCTAAATATATACGTATAAGAAGTACACAAGCCCACAAGAAGTAGTGTACTTATACCTACACATTTCCAGATGCATAGCTGGGGAAGAGCTGGGTTGGCGTTGCATGAAATGGCATTTTAGAAAGGGCATCCAAGTGCAATCTGGGATGTCCAGGGCAGAAAGTGCAGAAAAACACCAGAGACATATGTGTTTCAACCCCATTTTAAAAACATAGATGCCCCAAACATGGAAATCTGCACAGGCGTCCATATAGATGCCCCACTATGAAACCATAGGACAGGGATGGCCATCTCATGCAAGGTTGCATGCGGAGACATCCATTGGCGTGGCAAAATGCAAACATGAGCTCGTGTTCCCTGGCACTGCTCATTGTCAACATGGACATTATAGAGGAGATGACTGTATCTCCTTCTCTACACCTTCTTCATGTTTGGCTGACAAAACAAGCACTTTTTCCATGCCTATTCAAGCTCGGAGCAGGTATAAATTGTTATGCAACTCAGAACGTACAGGCCACTATTAAAATCATGTGGGGACATCCAAATTAATTAGAATGTGCCGGGCACGCTTACACAGGGCCAGCTCCAGAGTTGGTTCCAGGTGTTGGCATCCTAGGCAAACCTTAAACCTTATGCCTCCTGGCTGACAGAATCTATTGTTTAGCTTTGAAAACCATACTCTTTGCTGCCCCGCATCCCTCCTCCCTGAAGCCACCACCATAGGCGACTGCCTAGTTTGTCTGATGTTTGAGCCATCATAGCCCCTGGATTTCTACTGAGTTGGCTTCTAAAATGGCTTCAGGGACATCCATGCCCATTGTCAGACATCCAAAGCTTGAATAGAGCTTCTAAAATAACCTAACCCAAAAAATATACACTGGGGTTCATAAACTATTCAACCTCCCCCCCCCCCCCATGTGCTCATTCATTGATTAAAGCCAAAAAACATTATTATTAACCCTCAGGAGACACCAACTTACAACTTCAAACTAATGCAAATGGAGGAGAAAGTGAAGCTACTTTTCCCTCTATGTGGCAAGAATATTACCTGCCCGAAGGAGATGCGCCTTGATACACCATCATAGGTCTAAAAACTGCTCACTTGTTATTCTACTAATAACTTTTTATTCAATTCTTCTAATGGCGTCCAATTTCACACTGCGCACAACACCTATATTTTAATGTCTTAGCATTTCTATATCCAGCAGCAGTACAATTCATACACTACACAGGCGCTATGCTCCAGAGCGATGCATACACTGTTATCTGAAACAAAGCACAATAAAGCACATTTAAATGCACTATCACAGTCACAAACCTGACTACCCCTTTATACTTAGCTTCAGAGCTGCAGAGAAAGCTCCAGAGGCTGGAAAGCTTCTCTGAAGAGAATGTATCCACCCAGAAGGCTTCTCCTAAGGAGATGTACCAGTATTAACCTTACGAAGATCTCCATTTTGCAGAAACTCCACTTCCTCGGGGGCATACTTGATTATACTTTCATTGCTGCTTCTCACCATCTGACTTCACTTCTTCATTTAAAGCCTTAATGGACCAATCAAAAACGAAGCATGGCAAGGAAGAGGAGCTATTCATTAAAAAAAAAAAAAAAAATCAGTGGAGGAATTCAAACCTTTTGGTTCTATTGTACAGTATCTAATACATAGATCCAATGTTGCTCTCTCTGTAATAATAGCTCTCCATGACTCCTACCTTGCCCATTCAAGAGAATATGGTCTAATACCCAACAACGAAGATGAAAAAATTCATGACTAAGTTCTTGACAGTATACTACCATCGGAGCATCTTTCTTCAGTTTCGACAAACAGTACTTATGTTCAGCCAATCACACTTTTAATAAATGAGTAGTTTTACCAAAATAAAATTCCCCACAGGGACACTTTAAAATATACACAACATAGTCCATCGAACAGGAAGTCTGAAAACGTGAACGGATAACTTGATCACCAATATTAATCTTATCTTCTTCTATCAATAGAAGAATTGAATAAAAGGTTATTAGTAGAATAAAAAGTGAGGAGTTTTTTTAGACCTATGTTGGTGAATCAAGGTACATCTCCTTCAGGCAGGTAATATTCTTGCTGCATAGAGGGAGAAGTAGCTTTACTGAGGTCTTTTCACCTCCATTTGTATTAGTTTGAAGTTGTAAGTTGCTGTCTCCTGAGGGTTAATAATAATGTGTTTTGGCTTTAAACAATGAATGAGCACATTGTTTTTTTTTGAATAGCTTCTAAAATAGTGTTTGCTGTCTGCCTGGGGAAATGCCCCTGTTTAATCTTTGTGTAATGGCCCACGCCAGCAGCAAACAATACAGCCACGAGAGAAAAAAAGAAACCACTCTGTCAGGCCTTTACTCCCTCAGCTGTGCAGAAGTGAGTCAGGAATCCGAGCTTCGGTCCTCACTGGCTCCCCCTCAAGCCAGTCATGCCAGCGCAGGGCACCCCAAGGTATGGGGTCATGTGTATGTATGTGTGAGTGTGTAAGTGAGGGGGAAGGGGGGAGCAGGAGCCTCTGGAACTGGGACTGCTAGTGGAGTTAGAATGGGAAATGGGCTAATGTTGGGGATGGAGGGACTGGAACTGGAAATAGACTGATGCTAGGGGATGGGGAGCCTGGGATTGCAAGAGAGATGATGTTGGTAAGAACTGAGACTGGAAGAGGAGGACTGATACTGGGGGGGGGGGGAGGCTAGGACTGGAAATGGGCTGATACTGAAGAATGAGAGGACTGGAAGGCAGGCAGCTGATGCTGGGGGAGGGACTGTGACCGGTGGAGGATTGATACTGGGGGTCTAGGACTAGAAATTTATTTATTTATTTATTTTATTTAACATTTCTTATATACCGCGCTATTTGTCATCAGCGCGGTTTACATCAAAACAATAGAACACTTGACCAGATACATTGATGCTGGTGGATGGGGAGCCTCAGATTGCAAAAGAGATGATGTTGCGAAGAATTGAGATTGGAAGAGGAGGACTGATATTGGGAGGGGGGAGGCTAGGACTGGAAATGGGCTGATACTGGAGAATGAGAGGACTGGAAGGCAGGCAGCTGATGCTGGGAGGGACTGGGACTGGAGGAGGACTGATACTGGGAAGCTAGGACTGGAAATGGGCTGATACTGGAGGATGAGGGGACTGGAAGGCAGATGATGCTGGGAGGGACTGGAACTTGAGGAGGACTGATACTGGGGGTCTAGGACTAGAAATGAACTGATGCTGGGTGGTGGGGCGCCTCAGATTGCAAAAGAGATGATGTTGGGAGGGATTGAGACTGGAGGAGGCTAGGACTGGAAATGGGCTGATACTGGAGAATGAGAGGACTGGAAGGCAGGCAGCTGATGCTGGGAGGGACTGGGACTGGAGGAGGACTGATACTGGGGGTCTAGGACTGGAAATGGACCGATGCTGGGGGGGCGAGGGGACTGGAAGGATAGTAATGCAGAACTATGGTAGTCTTTCTTTATCCTCCCTGTACATGCCAATGGTTTTCAGATACTCATTAAGAGGCATGTTTACTAAAGACTAATGTTATTTCACTAATTTGAATGTGTGCTAAGTGCAGCAATACCCATTTATGTCTATGGGTACGTGGCGCTTAAAACACACATTAATGTTTAGTCAACATGCCCATAAGTCATTTTTAGGACAAAAAAGAGGCTTGTGAAGGACTCTTTTGAAAGCCACTTAAAAATTTAGATGGGCAGTATATACATTTTAAAATAAAATAAATTAGATGTATACAAATGAGGCCCTGTGGATATGCAAATATTTGTGTAAAGGAGGCCTCGCAATTAGTCTCCGCACATGGCCCCACAACACCCTCAGGCCGCCCCTGCCTATCAGGTTCCTAAAAGGTAGACAGTCCACTTTAATAATGGTTTATGGACTTTTCCTCCAGAAACTTGTCCAAACCTTTTTTTAAACCAGGCTACACTAACAACTCTTACTACATCCTCTGGCAATATATTTCAGAGTTTGATTACACAGTGAGTGAAAAAAATATTTTCTACGATTAATCTTAAATATGCTACATTGTAGCTTCATTGCGTGTTCCCTAGTCTTTCTACTTTTTGCAGGAGTAAACAGCCAATCTACTCTTTTTTGATCCACTTCACTCATTATTTTATAGGCCTATATCATATCTCCCCTCAGCCATCTCTTTTCTTTGAAGGAGTATCCTTCCATCCCCTTTATCGTTTTGGTCACTCTTCTCTGTACCTTTTCTATTTCTGCTATATCATTTTTAAGATATGGTGACCAGAACTGCATACAATATTCAAGGTGCAGTTGCATCATGAAGCAATGCAAAGGCATTATAATATCCTCAGTTTTATTGGCAAATGCTGATTCTAAGCTGTTCTGCTGTCCTAAGCTATGTGGATAGCTGTCTCGATACTGGTACTGTAAATAACAGCTATCCATATAACGTCCTGCTCCATCCCATCCCTAACCCTAGATCGTCTCAGCACTGTCTAGATAGTGCTAAGGCAATCTGTGGAAGATAACACTGGATATCAACTGTCTATATTAAAAACTAATTTCTAATTAATGAATTTAGGCACCTAGTGGTAACAGCTTAATATTAAATAATATGGGTGATAGTATCGACCCCTGGGAACCCCACAATTGACTGAATGCATACCCTTAATCCCTACAGAAGCCAAGAAGTGTAGTAAAATAATCTGATTAACGAAATCAAAGGCAGTCCTGAAATCCAATAAAACAAAAGATTCTACTTCAAACTGTTTATTGATTTTATATCACAAACAGACAATAACAATACATGTGAATAAGGCATTTGTTCTAGAAATTATCCATTGCTGTACTCAGCTGATTTAAACTTACAATTATCTGAAAATAAAAGCAGCGATAGGGTCTCATATATTATAAACGGGTGATATATGATTGCTTTTTTCTGCTGCTGCTGATGATTCCTTTTTGTTAAGTAATACTAACAACACTCTAACAAATATGAAACTCAGTTTGTGAGTTGTCTTTGCAATTATTTAAAATAACCAACAGGTTTGTCCATATAAGGCAGCCTCTCAGGTCATCTATTAAGAATGCTAAAATTGTCTCTGTGCTATGTCTGCCCCTGAAGCTAGACTGGTAAGGGTCCAAGAATTGTGTTCATTTAGAAATGAGATTAATTGCTCGACTGCTGTTTTCCTTATGTAAATTAGAAATGGGCCTAAAGTTTTCCATTTCTGACTCCTCCACAGATGGTTTCTTAGGCACTAGATGAACAATATCAACTTTCGGACATCTGGCATGATGCCCTCAGACGATGATGCATTTACATTTAATTGAAAAGATTCACGTTCTGCAGAATTTTAGCAACCGAAGCAAAGAGTGAGCACCATTAAAAACAATGAAAAAAGAAACCAAAGGACTAAATGATGCAAACCTTTACTTAAAATACCAGTAAGCATATACAATCATAATTAAAATATAATAAACACAATGGGGGTTATTCTGACGCATAAATAGCTGGGATGGACATCCCAAAAGGACTATTTGTGCCCCTCCTGCTAGAGTCTAGCTTCCCCGCCAGTTGTATGGGGAAGCTAGACAGGGGCGGGAAAAGGGAGGATCGGGGGTGGCGTTAGGGCGAGCAGTGGGTGGTCGCCGGCCCCAGATGAACAGGGACAATTTTAATGTCGGCCCTGTATGTCTGGGACCTAGCGACTTGAATGGATGTCGGGGATCAGTGAGCCTGGGGCCGGAAAAGGGCGGCAGAGGGCAGAGAGCATTCCCCGCAGCCTGACCCTGTCCCTGGGAGGGCACATTGGGGTCAGAGTGCAGGGAATAAACAGTTTTTTCCAGCGGCAGGCATCGCAGCTTTTAAATGGAGCCACGGGTGCCATGGCAACCGGAAGCCATGGCGCTGCAGCTACATTTAAAAGCCCTGATTGAGTTAGTCAGGCAGTGCCCATGTGTGCAGGCCGGCTGAATTGCAGTCCCGGCCAGCATGTACAGGCCTGATCGTGATTCTGATCCCGTGGGGCTAGACGTGCCCCGTGGGATCAGAATCGTGAACCCCCTCTCTATGTCCGGTCAAATCGGAAGTACAAAAGGGGTGTACGTCAAGGATGGAATGAGCCTGAATGGTGGCTGATACTCAGACTGCAGCAGTCTGCTTTTTTTTTTTTAAACACTGCCCACTGTAGGTAAAAAAATCCAGATATTCAGTGGCGGTCTATGGATAGCGGCTGCACGGAATATCTGGATTCAACGGCCAGTATGGGCACTATCTGGTTAGTGGCAATATTTCAGCAGCTATCCAGATTGTTAATCCGTATATCACAGATTTTTATTTGAATAGCAGTGATGAAAATCTCTGCTGTCCAGATAAATTCCTGCTTTGCCACAATTCTGCCCTGGACCTCCTTGGCACTATCTGATAGTGCAGAGATAATCAGAGATAATACTGTTTGGATAGTACCACTAAATATTATGCTCACCAACACTTATCCTGTAAGTAAGGGCTGCTAATCATGTGGAGGCTGATCCAAACAATGCACGCCTCAGCCGTCTGCACACTGAAAACCTGGATGTGGCCAAGTTGTACCGGATTCCACAACCACAGGATCTAGATGCACCCGCAATTGCAGTATTGAGTACCTAGATGGCTTGGCATGCACTGTATTCTGCTGCGGGAGATTTTCCAAGGCTTCCCGTCCCCACCATACAATGCTCTGGCTGGTGTGAATGTGTATTGAAGTTCTGTCGCAATAGCACTAACCCGTCCAGACAGAAGTGCTCGATCTGCCAGTGGCCCCAGCACACTGCTGTCCAACCATCAGTGAGGGCCCACAAGCCCTGGATTGAGCAATGGGTACTATCCTGCAGTATCACCATGGAGTACAGGAGGGGCTGTAGACCACAAACTGCGCAGTGGCCGGCACTGTTCCACCATCGGGGTGGAATATGCCGGATGTCCATGTTGGTGCCAGGGTGAGTACAGAGGTCTGTCCTGAATAGCCTCTGTATGTCCTGTCACCTGGCTATTCCCTCAATCCACTCCGGCTCTGCCCCCTGCTGCCCACGTACAACGCTCCCCACACAAATGCTGTGTACATGCGAGGACCGCTGGTGGTGGAATAGGGATTTAGAGCTGAGTGTGCGTTGGACATCCAGCCAGAATTTCCAAGCCCGCTATTCAAGGCTTGGAATGCCCCCTAGTGCCTTTGAATGTCGGTCCACACGTGTTTCAACTTAAGCCTGTAGAAAAGGTAAAGGCATCACTTAAAAAAAACAAAAATAGAACTAGCAACAAGCATGGTAGAGGAATAGCCTAGTGGTTAGAACAACAGCCTATTACCAAAGCAATCTGGGTTTAATTCCTACTGGCACACCTGTCTGTTTCCCATCAGCACTGGCAAGCTCAACTTTAACAGAGCAGCAGGAAAAGGAAATGCTCTCCCTCCGTGGCTCTGCAAAGCTGAGCTGGCACCGAGAAAAGAATGGCAAGACTCTTCATTCTGCAGCTACCGCTGCAGCAGCTTCTCCTACTGGGGTCTTCTTTTGTCTAGATTTTGAAGGCCAATTGAGGCGGCCTTTTTGGGGGCATTTTTTGCCAGCCAACATGCGGGTTGGCAGATGCCTAGCCCTATCAAGGCTCCCTTTAAATTTCTAATCCACATTCTGCAGCCGGGTTAATTTTTCCATCTCTCAGGAAAATTGTGCCAGTCTTATTCAATATGTTATAACAGTGATTTTCTTTCTGCTATGGTCATGTATTATATACCGTTTGATAGAAAAATGAGACAGCAAAACAAATATGTATAACTGAAGGCGCAAAAACATGAAAATAGGTGCTCTTCATTTATAAAAGCAATCGTTATTAGTTGCATACATTCGATTTAATTTTAACTGATCATAACAATTACAAGTTATTTAAGATCTTCATTATTATGAAAATATGCAAAACATGGTGCAGAACAGAGAGGTACATTTCCACAGTCAGCACAGTGATATTTAGTTTCAACACGTTTATGATTGTCACCAGAAACATGACGATGTCCGAGACTCTCATTGCACACGCGACACTGTCGAAATATGGTAGTTCTCTTCTCAGTTGGTGGAATGAGACTAGGGAAATGTCTAGCATTCAAACGAAATGGGGAAACACCAGTACTTGGTTGGCCACCAGCATCACATGCACTAGCATCAGGACCAACTGCTTCAATGATAGCCAAAATAAGCTTCATACGGAAGTCAAGTCCTGTCACTTTCTCCTCTGGGTGGGACTTGCTCCAGAGTATCTGAGCATTGAGTACTGCTATGTCCAACAGATGAAAGGCAACTTTATTGTACCACTTTACAGTTTTGCGCAGAAAAGCATAATACTCCAATAACTGATCTGTTCTGTCTACACCGCCCATTATGTTGTTGTAGTCAATGATAACTTGTGCCTTTCGAATTGGCTGATCATTCCGATCTCTTTTTCCAGTGTCAACTACAGAGCCATCATGACAGTTGGACAACATTGTTACATAATTCTTATCATACCAGCAAAGTGCTAGCAGTTTATCTGTTGTACGATATGTGACATCTCCTTGTTTCAGTTTCCTTCCATCTACATTTAGACGCAGGTCAGTAGGCATACCAACTCGACTGGATCGTACCGTTCCAAAGCAGGATGTTGCTCGGTCATACAGATCCATACAGAGTTCTGGACTGTTGTAGTAGTTATCCACAGCCAATCGATAGCCTTGATCAAGCAGTCCATCCATCAGATTCAGCACAATACAGTAGCTACTTCCATGTAAACCATCACTTAGAACTGCATCTTGACCTGAGTATAGCATATACTTCCAGGTGTATCCACTACGTGACTCACACAGCTCATAGGATTTGATGCCAAATCTTGAGCGTTTTGTAGGTATGTATTGTTTGAAATATAACCTTCCTTTGAAAAGCAGTAGAGATTCATCAATTGAAATGTCTTGTTCCGGGATATAAACAATTTGGAGTCGCTTTGTGATAATGTCATAGAATGGACGAAGCTTCCAAATGCAATCATCCTCGGGTTTCTGTGTTGCATTGTTTTGAAAGTGAAGGGCCTGTAATATTCGCTTATATGTATTTCGGCTCATTATTGATGGAAAGAATGGAGTTTCTAACAGTAGTTGACCTGACCAGTACAAGTCGATCATAGGCTTCTTGATTATTCCCATAGCCATCGTCAACGCCAACATTCTCCATATAGCATTATGGTCAACGTCTTGCCATTTTCTCATTCGGGCATGAGGCTTGTCAGCTGGTATTTTAGCAACAGTTCTGCTGCATAGCGATTTGTCTCAAGAACAATCATTGAAATTAGTTCATCTGTAACAAAGAGCTTGTAGAAGTCCAATTTAGTTGCATTGACGCCCATACGTTTGGCTATGCCTGGTTGTGCAATGAAAGGAAACTGACGGACCCATGGAAGACTGCTTCTTCTTGTCCGTACTTGTGATGTAGTTGCATTATCACCACGGTCTGCATTATGACGGCAAAGCTTCCCTCTGCCAAGAGGATTTATATTTACAGATGGTTCAGCCGCGGCCACAACTGTAAATGAAAATGTTTTATTATAGTTGACATTTTTCAAACTGAACAATTTATCAATATAAATGTGACATTTAGCGTTTTGTTATACCTAAAGACATAGCTGATATATAGGTGACATAAATAATGTCTGCAAATAATTACTAACCTGGAGGTTCAGCTGTGGCTGCTACTGAATCTGGGTCACTGTCATCCGAGCCTTCAAAGTCCACATTTTTTGTGAAAACTTCTTCAGTTTTATTATCAATGACATCTTCGCCACTGCTATTACTGTTACCATCACTTTCTGTAAGAAACCTAATGACTTCAGTAGCTTTATATCGTTCTTTTCGCATTCTTTTACCAGCTGACTCCATCTTGTTTACTTTGCTTTTAATTCTAAATCACCTATTGGTAATGACCTATTTGCAGGTTGTTTTCTGGCTGTTTTGGCCTGGTGTATAAATAGAAACACTAGCACAACTCTTTTCATCAGCCCAAATGTGTGTTGTCATTAGCTTCCGGTATTTCGCTCATTAATCTTTAGTATCTGCGTCATTGCGCCGATCCCGAATATTTCGGGCTCGACCATTTGGTCAGAATTTTGGGTCCCGAGTATTTCGGGACCGGCCTGGAAAGGGCTAGGGTGCAGGGTCTGCCAGGGGGGGGGGGGTTGCAGAGGAATACCTGGATAGCCACTCATCCCCCCCCCCCCCCCACAACCTTCTGCCTCTCCAGGGACCCCATCACTGCCTGCCAATGATATGTCTCTTCAACATGGGGAAGAGATAGCTGAGGGGTGTCATGTTAAAGGTCTAGAAAATATTGCCTGCAGTGGAAAGGGTAAACGTAGGTCAATTGTTTATGTCATCAGAATGAGGAAAGACTAGGGGACATGCAATA
The DNA here is from genome assembly GCA_033557465.1 of Ichthyophis bannanicus. Lineage (NCBI taxonomy): Eukaryota > Metazoa > Chordata > Amphibia > Gymnophiona > Ichthyophiidae > Ichthyophis > Ichthyophis bannanicus. Next base: position 110,967,451 of record CM066035.1, read on the forward strand.
CGGCTACAGTGTAACCCATTTAGGACTACTAGGTGAAGATATTTTTTCAGTCAATGTGTTATCAAGCCCTGCAATTCATTACCGGAGGATGTAGTAAAGGCTGTTAATGTAGCTGGGTTTAAAAAATGTTAAGACAGGTTCATGGGAAAGTCCATAAACCATTGTTAAAGAGTACCCAGGATATACACTGCTTGCCCCATTACAAGCACTGTGGATCCTATGTGTCTTTTGGGGAAACTGCTAGGTACCTGTGACCTAGATTGGCCACTGTTGGACACAGGATACTGGGCATGATGGAGCTTGGTCTATTTATTTATTATTTATTTATTTACATTTCTTATATACCGTGCTATTATAATCAGTGCGGTTTACAGTTGAAACAAACGTACTACAATGTAGTGGTACATTGAGCTTACATAGAACAGGGTATTCAAAACCTGGAGGAACTAGGGGGAACTATATACAGCTTATGTAAATGTTACAATAACGATAAATCTCAATGGGTATGTAAGGGGTCTGTAAGCATACTAGTACACATGAGTCAGGATGGAGAGAGGGAAATGTGATTAACCATTATCAGTGGGGGGATGTTAAGTGCGGGGGGGTTAGATGGGGGGTCCGAGGGGTGGGTGCGTGCTTTTCAAACTGGGAGACTGGGTAGTGCTGCATGAACAGATGGTGTTTTAGGGCTTTTTGGAACACCACCAGGTTTTGGGTAGCTGACACAGTTTGGCATATTTTCATATTTTTGGCACAGTTTGGTCTGACACAGTTTGGCATATTTTCAGGTCCTATGTCCTTATGTGCCATCTAGGCAACTGCCTAGTCTGACCTATGCACCAGCAGCCCCCACTGCATGATCCACATGCATCCTCCTTTGCCCCATTTGCGCCATCAACATAGTGCCCTTTCATACTTGGGCACTATGCTGCTGCTGCTAATGGAGCACTACTATCACTATCTTGGGCTCACCTGTCTGCTCAGCACATTGCAGTCATTTAAATAGGCTGTCTCTCCTCAACATTGCACCCTTATCAACAGGTTTTGATAGGCGGTAAGGTTCCTGGTGTTAAGGTGCCATCGTTAATGGAGCAGGGCCTTGTCCCCGCCCATTCCCGCCCATTGATCCCTACTCTCCGCCTACTGTCCACCCATAGGGTGCTTTACACTTCCAGTCCCGTTAGTACGCACTAAGGCGGTGTTTTACATGCATTAAGGGTGCAATCGCGCCATTAGCACATACTAACGGCACACTTGCTCCTTTAGCACAGTTTAGTAAGCATCCACCTTAGTGGGACCATTATTCAGGACCTGAACCTTAAACCAGGATATTCAATGTCAGGGCCATATCCGGGCCCCAACATTGAGTATCCAGGTTGCCAGGATTGCCAAGAAGCTAACTGGGCAGTGGCAACCGGGCAGAGGCTCAGTATTGCTACTGCCTGGTTATTGATGATGCTGGCCCTGGAACACCCCTGGCATGTGAATTGGTTGGCATCAGGGCAATTAGTGACAGCACCCGGGGATATCACAGAACAAGGCATTAACACGGTTAGCAGTGTTTCTAAAAACAGACCTCCTCTTGCTTGATTTCCCTCCATTTTCATTTAACTCAGAGGAAGAATGATTGTAGAGCTCCACTAAGGCACATTGGCTCACACTGTGCCTTCAGAGGGTAATATTATAGAGTCACACCTAGCGGAGAGACTGAAAGAATTCTTTGCTTTGGTATTTACTGAGGAAGATGTAGGGATTTTACCCATGACTGAAATGGTATTTAAAGGTGATGCTGCAGAATGATTGAAAGAAATATCGATACACCGGGAAGATGTATTACAACTACTTGATAAACTGAACAATAGCAAATCACCTGGACCGGATGCTATCCAAGGGTGTTGCAAGAACTGAAATATGAGATTGCAGACCTACTATAAGTAATCTGTGAACTATCATTAAAATTATATATAATACCTGAAGATTGGAGGATGGCCAATGTAATGTCAATTTTTAAAAAGGGTTCCAGGGGTGATCCAGGAAACGTCAGACCGGTGAGCCTGACGTCGGTACCAGGAAAAATGATAGAAACCATTATAAAGTACAAAATTACTGAACATGTAGCTATCTAGGTATGGCTTAATGGGAGACAGCCAACATGACTTTAGCCAAGGAAGATCTTGTCTTACTAATCTGTTATGCTTTTATGAAGGTGTGAATAAACAGGTAGACAACGGTGAGTCAGTTGATATAGTGCATCTGGATTTTCAGAAAGCATCTGACAAGGTCCCTCATGAGAGATTTTTGACAAAATTAAAAATTCATGGGATAGGAGGCAGTGTACTCTTGTGGATCAGGAATTGGTTAAAAGATAGAAAGCAAAAGGTAGGGCTAAATGGCCAATTTTCCCAGTGGAGAAAGGTGAATAGTGGAGTACCCCAGGGATCTGTGCTGGTCCGCTACTTTTTAACATATTCATAAATGACCTGGAAAAGGAAAACAAATTTGCAGATGACACAAAATTATTCAAAGTTGTTAAAACCATGAAGATTGTGGAAAATTGCAAGAGGATCTTGATAAATTGGAAGTCTGGCATCCAAATGGCTGATGAAATTTAAAGTGGACAAGTGCACAGTTATGCAGCTAGGAAAAAACAACCCAAACTATGGTTACATGATGCAGGGTTCCACATTAGGAACTACCACCCAGAAAAAGATTTAGGTGTCATTGTGAATAACATGCTAAAACCCTCCACCCAGTGTGCAGCGGCGGCCAAGAGAGCAAATAGAATGCTAGGTATCATAAGGAAAGGAATGGAGAATAAAACAAAGGATATTATAATGCCTCTGTATCATTCCATGGTGCGACCGCACCTTGAATATTGTTTGCAATTCTGGTTGCCGTATCTTTAAAAGGATATAGCGTTATTAAAAAATATACAGAGAAGAGCCACCAAAATGGTAAAGGGAATGGAAGGCTACCCCTATGAAGAGAGGCTTAAAAGTTAGGGCTATTCAACCTGGAAAAGAGATGGTTGAGGGGAGATATGATGCCATTGAGTCAGTGCTGACCCAACAGCCCCTGAGGTAGATTGCCAGGCCATTCTTCCAAGGAAATAGAGGGCTAAGTGACTTTCCCAAGGCCATGAGGAGTGCTAGTAGGAAATGAACTCTGGTCTTTTAGGTACTGAGCCAGTGCTCAAACCAGTAGGCTACTCCTCCAATCTGGGTGAGGTGATAGAGGTCTATAAATTAATGAATGTAGTGTTTACGCCATCAAAATATAGAAACACTAGGGGACATGCACTGAAGCTACAGGGTAACCTATTTAAGACTAATAAGAGAAAATATTTTTTCACTCAAGGTGTATATCACTCACAAATACATTGGCCCTGGGCCCGGCACTGTTCAATGTATTTGTGAGTGATATTGTTGAAGGACTGCATGGAAAAGTCTGTCTTTTTGCAGATGACACGAAAATTTGCAAAAGAGTGGACTCCCCTGAGGGAGTGGATGATATGAGGAAAGATCTACAAAAGCTGGAAGAAAGGTCTAATGCTTGGCAGTTAAGATTTAATGTGAAGAAGTGCAGTGTCATGCACTTGGAAAGCAGAAATTTAGGGGAAATGTACTCGATAGGGGGAGAGAGATTGGTATGCACAGACCAGGAGAAGGACCTTGGTGTGATTATTTCTGCAGATCTCAAGGTGGCAAAACAGTGCAACAAGGTGGTGGCAAAGGCCAGGAGGATGATGGGTTGCATACAAAGAGGAATTACTTGCAGAAAGGAAGAGGTACTAATGCCACTGTATAAGTCACTGGTGAGGCCTCACTTGGAATACTGTGTTCAGTTTTGGAGACCATATCTTGCAAAGGATATAAAAAGACTGGAAACTGTTCAGAGGAAGGCAACCAAAATGATTTGGAGCCTGCGTCAGAAGCCTTATGAGAAGAGACTTGAAGACCTAAATATGTACACTCTGGAGGAGAGGAGTGACAGGGGAGATATGATTCAGACCTTTAAATACTTAGAGAAATAATGAACAAACAAACCTCTTCCAAAGACAGGGAAGATGTAAAACTAGAGGGCATAACATGAAGGTGCAAGGGGGTAAACTGAAAGGCAATGTCAGGAAATACTTTTTCACTGAAAGGGTGATGGATGCTTGGAATGCCCTCTCGATGGAAGTGGTGGGGGGCAAATACAGTGACAGAATTCAAAATGGCATGGGACAGACACAGTGGATCCCTTTATAGCAACAGGATAAAATCAAAATAAACTTAACTATCTAATTTCTCAACATACAGGGGTGTCCTACACGGAGCGGTGGGTTCACCCCTAAAACAAAGACATGGGGAGCAGGTGGCCTGCACGGAGCAGGTTTTTGATCTAGTATGTGATACTTCTGTTTGCAGCACCACACCGGTGCTCTCTATTGAGTGACGACTGACATTAAAAAATAGCCTACTATTCCATCTGAAAGGTTCCCCTGGCACTATAGGTGTGATATTAATCAGGTGATTTCCCCTGCAAAAACAGCCTATATGCCCCTGAAACACGTTGGGCCAATGGCTGTGTTGGGCCAATGGCTGGAGTGGAATATTTTTAATATTTTTAATAAAGAATTTTCTGTGTCCTTTCAATTGCATTCCACGTTTTTTACTGGGTTGGTTGTTGCACGTGGAATCGTGCTTGTTGTTGGATTGCTAGGGACCGCACAGACAGGCTACACTACCCAGGCTTGAATAGCATTGCAGCCTAATAGCACCAGTACATTGAGTGGATGTTAACAACTTGCATTTGTTGCAGAGCACCTGCACAATGAATGCATGTTATGAATGCTTGAGCAGATAAGGAGAAGGCAGTGGCAGGCAGGAATGGTAACTAACACTTTTGCAGATTGCAGTGAGGTGGGGGGGGGGCAGGGAAGTGTTTGTGTGAGTGTCTCTCCAAAGTACTGTGGCTTTCTGCAATGCACAATGGCCACATTGCATAAGCTGTCCCCAGTGTTTGTCTTGATATTTCAATGATAAGGAACAGAAGATTGTGGGTATGGCCTAAAGGTCATTGTTTAGTCCAGGATGTGTATGTGTTGGAGGTGGGATCAATGGCTGGGACACCACGGTCCCCTTCTGCCACATGCGTGACCTGGGGTTCTATATCCTGTCATGCTGAGATGCACTCTCACTGTGACTGAGCTGTGGCCATGTCACAGTTAGGTAGCCACATAGTGCTGTATATAGATGGGTTGTACTGATGTGGGTGCTCCTTCTTTCAGTAGGTGCACGATCAGTGGTTTGAGTGCTGGCTGTGCATGTTGCTTGACCTAAGCCAGGGTGGCCATGGTTGCTCTATGCACATTCAGTGTGTGTGTGCCAGCAGACTGGCCACAGTTGGTTTGTGAATGGCTGAGACTGCCCTGTAGTAGGCCTCAGATGCAGACCTGCAATAGCAGAATGTTAGTTCTAGATGATCAGCACAGCAGCAGTTCCTGGCATGCCCACTATGATCCACAGAGGCTTGGACAAACACCACTGTCTTCTACTTCAATGGCAACAGCTTCCATTACCCTGTGTACTGACATAAAATGCTCTAGGAGAGTCCCAGGGCAAGGCACAGATGTGACAGGCAGTTCCAGCATACTGCAGTTCTGCAGAAACAGAGGTGTCTGGCATCATCCACTACAGATACAGACATACTATGTCACACACTGGCAGTAACCTTGATCTGCAGCAGGATCAGCAAAAACCATCTCTAATAGGGTTAACTCTGGGGACCAGGTGCTGTGCGCCCCTCCGCATCTTCAGGGTGACCACTGGAACCAGTCAGTAGCACAGTTTGCAGCTGTTATGTGCTTGTAGGAAGCATTGTCAATACGTATCAGTAAGCTTATGTGCTGGATCACTACATCCCCCAGTTGATCTGCTGCAGAATGCTGTTCAGCATGTACAGAGCATCATCCCGCCACACACAGCAGACATTGCAGATAGGGATCTGCAATCTCTCTGGTTATAGTCATTACAGTATAGAGCTGTACCCTAATGGTAAAGGACATGTGCTTAATTCCCACTTGTTCCCTTTGTGACTGTACATTACTCAGTTTGTTTTCATGCCTGGGACAGTCCAGGTGCTGCTGTGACTGGTTCTCACATATTTTGTGCTTTGTTAGGTGTTTAGGCTACACTTTGGATATGCAAACATGCTATTTGCCATCCTGTCCTTATGTGCACATGCCTTTATTGCCTATGCAGAGACATATTGCAAGGGTCCAGACATACTCTGCAGATGTCTGCCACCTGACTGGAAGCATATCTTAAAAGTGAAGACACTTAGGAGCCATGATATGAGGGTTCAATACCCACTACCACTCTCTGTGTGATTGGTTTTATGGTTTAACTGCAGCTTTCCATGTATGACACAACCTTCAGAGGATATCCACAACCCCTTTTGACCTTGGCCTGGTCACGTAACACTCCATTGCCTCAGCAGACTGCAGGTTCACACAGTTCCTGTTGTTCATCACATATTACCAAAGTTTGGATACCGAGTACCCCGTTTTGACTGCACTGATACAGCAGTATGTGAACAAGCGTACATTGTAAATGCCATACTAGGTCAGAACAATGATGATCAGGCCCAGTATCCTGTTTCCCACATTGGCCAATCCAGGTCATAGGTACCTGCAGTTTCCCAGACAAACACACATGTTCCACAATGCCTGAACTGGGGCAAACAGTGGATTTCCTGGGTCCTTTTAAAAGATGGTTTATGGACCTTGCCTCCAGGAATGGGTCCAGACCTTCTTTACACCCAGCTACACTAACAGCAGTTGCAATATCCTCTGGTACCAGCTTCCAGAGTCTGGTTACGTGGTGAGTGTGGAATTATTGATACATAAGTCTTAAACAGGTTACACTGCAGCTTCATTGCATGTCCCCTAGTCTTACTTCTTTTGGATGGCGTGAACAATTAATGTATGTTTACATGTTCCACTCCATTCATTAATTTCTAATAGAGGGCAGTCACATACTGTACATATATACATCACATATTTGTGATACCTGATTGAGGTATTACATCATGATTGTGACCAGCTCCATCACATCGAAAGCATTACATGTGTACACATCCTAACCTTCGGATGGCCACCTGAAGGGCTCAACTCTCTTGCATGCCCTATTTGGTCAGTTTGAGCAACAACTGGCCAGTTGTTGTATGCACATTTTTCTGGAGGATTGTATGGCGGTTGGGTGGCTGCCAGACATGTGTGACCAACATGTATGATATCAGGCCTTCCATGTGGCACTTGCACTCATGTCTTTCACACACTACACCTGTATTCATGATGCAACTCAGGGCCATCACAGCCTCTCATCTACCACCATACCTCCATCAGTCCTCTGCCAGCTATGTACAGTCATCTCTTCTCCTGCAAGCTGCTACACCGTGGCCCACACAGGTGCTATTTTCCGCATGTCTCCTGTGCCTGATCTGCGCATCACCTCTCCTGCTCCATCCTCCGGTTGTTGCACACATTGTGTTGCTTTGGGATCCACATCCTCTGCCATTTACTGCCATTGCAGCATTATCTATTGCCAAACACCAGTGCTTAGATACAGCTTCTCCCACGTGCTTATCCCACTTATTTATTGCCACCTAGAGTGCTCATGGATATGTCAGGCCCATCAGCTCTCACCTGTCCTTCCATCTCTCCCCTTTACTTTGCTTTCCATGGTGGTACTCCCTTTTCCAGCATTAAGGTGCACTCCTGGAACCTTAACATCTGATGTCCTGTTAGTGCACATTAAGGGGCCATTACACCCTTAATGCCCAAATGTCTCCTATCCGCCCAGAGCCTTTTTTGCATGGAAAACCCCTTATCATTGACATTAATGCTTGATAATGCCTGCTACCTTACTGCCGTTAGGTAAACATACCCCAATGTGTATACTGTCCCGCTAGTTGGTATTATATAAGAAGTCATTGACTCTCAGAAAAGGCCACTTGCATGCATACATGAACAAATACCAATATTTTTATGTATTGTTGTTCTTGCTGTTACCTAAAATTAAGTGCTTCTTTTAAAATTATCCTCATGATGTGTTGCTGTGTTTTTGTCTATTTTCACTCTAGTCTCTATGGGCTATTGCCTATTTCCAGCATGTGCCAAAACTTAAAAGAAGAAAATAAATTAAACAAGTTGAAAACTGTACACTTACAGTGCAAAACAATCAAACATTTCCCCCATTTGCAGAATCAGGCATGTAGGGGGTTCATGTTTCTCAAAAACGTCTTGGTGGGTATCAGCGGCATGGTGGGCACATGTGTAGGTATCTCTGTCATGGGGAATATGAAGAGCTGTATGTGCGTGTTTGTGTGTGTGTGTATGATGGGGAGTATCAGGGGCTACATACATGTGTGTGTGTCATGAAAAGTGTCAGGAACTGTGTACATGTGTGTTATCTGTCTCTCATGAATCCTCTCCCAGCATTCCCCCAGTCTGTCTCTCTCATACTTTACCCCTTCCAACCTTCCTCCAGTCTGTCTGTCTGTCTGTCTCTCTCTCACACACACATATGACCCGGCTTCACCCAGTCTCTCTCTCTCTCTCTCTCTCTCTCTCTCTATCTTTCTCTTAAGATCTCTCTCCCCCAAGGCTTCACCCAGTCTCTCTCTCTCTCTCTCTTTCTCTTAAGATCTCTCTCCCCCAAGGCTTCACCCAGTCTCTTTCTCTCTCTCTCTCTCTCTCTTAAGATCTCTCTCCCCCAAGGCTTCATCCAGTGTCTCTCAATTGCTCTTGCTCACTTTTTCTCATAACTTTCTTCCAGGCATTCTGGGTACTGTATTTACTCTTGTCTGGTGTTATTTCCTGGGTCTTCTGGCTAATATTAACTGTTTTAACCCAATCATACTGCCTTGGGGCCATCCAGACAGTTTTGTTACCACTTTACCCATCTAATTATGTCCTGGAGTCTTTCTGCCAATGTTGATGCCATTTTGGAACTCTCAAGGTGCCATGCTGGTCACTGACATTGTTGGTACTGCTTTCCTCTCTTCTGGTGCTGTAGGGGCTTTATGACATGCTTGATGGTCTATAGTGCTGTTGCCTCTGATACAGATGCCTGCCAGCAAGTTTCAAGCAGGTTTGATTGAAAAAGGATGGCAAGCCTCACTATTCCTTTGTAAAATAGCTTGCCCATAGACTCAACTAGGAATGAACAGGACAAATGCACAAATGATTCGGCATATGAACACTAACCAAATGGTGCTCACAGACGAATATTTAGGAAGATGAACATTTCTGGCACATGCATCCCTTAAAATGAATGATGATGTCAAGGAATTTGGTCCATTTCACATTAGGGTGTATGTGACTGTGCTTCTCATTTCATTCATTCATCATTTCATTTTGGAGGCTAATTTCATATTCTTTCATTTGTAGATGGGCAAGCGGGATAAACCAGATGGTTTTTATCTGTTGCATTATTCTTTATATTTATTTTTAATTTTGTTTCAAAATAGCCTATACTTTTTCATAGTTAACACTTTCTGAAACAAAATAAAAAAAAATTATTTTACTCTTTTGTGCCAGCGTCTTGTTGTGTTTTTCATTTACTTTCAAGTTAACAAGCAGAAGATTGTCTGTTCCTGGATTCAATGGGGAATATGGTTGATGGGAAGCATCCTTCAGGGAGACCGATTGATGTCCTCAAAGGAGCTTCACCATAAATACTGTATGCTCTCCCGTTTTCACAATGCTAAATGTGGCTACAATTGTGTCATGTCTTGAATAAATGGTGAGGCTCTCAGTAGGATTTACCGGCTACTTCCTCCTAAGATGACTTGTGTCGTCAAGTCTCTGCAAAGGGCCATCATGCAGTGGCTGCTTGTGCTTTCTACAAGACATTAAACACAACATCAACTAACAATAAAAGCTTGAGTCTGATAAGGGTTTGGGGAAAAGATCTTGACCAGAAGCTGCTAATAGAGGTATAATGTGACATTTGGAGGAAGATTGTTCAATGTTCTCGTTCAGTATCAATGGCCCAATTACTTTATTTCTCAGTGCATAGAGTAGTATGGACACCATTGAAATTGTATAGAATTGATAAGACTGTACCCAACAGATGTTGGTCTTGTTCATCTAGCATTGGTTCATTAGAACATCTTCTGTTTTATTGTGGAAATGTTCAAGTGTTTTGGCAAACGATTTGGGGTAAAATTCAGATTTGTTGTGTATCCAGGAATCCCTGACATATGTTTGGATTAGTGATAGGATTTTTTTCTCTGACTGTACCTTTTATATGGCATCAGTTGCCTTTGTCAGTGCATGTGGCGACTGGTTTGCTGGATTTTAGGACAAAGTTAAAGGGGCTTCTTTTTACACAAGCATATTCTTGAATGAGATTTTTACTCTTGCTTGAATGTCGATATTCTTATATTCTGTATTGTTTTATGTATGTTGTTGTTGTGTTAGTTTTTATTATATTTCCAATGTGTTACTCTAATCCACTGAGAATTTACATTGAAGGAGTATAAATTTGTATAAATAAATAAATATGAGATGTGATTTGTCTGCATTCTTTGAGACTGAGGCATAAAGAGCTCTTGGATTTGTTGCTTTCAGTAGTCATATGAACAGTTATTTAGCATGCCGTTTTGGTGGAATTATGTCTGTCTCACTTATAAATATGAGTCAGTAGTTGTGGAAAGAAAGCAAACCTTGCACCATTTGTGAAAGTCTGCGCTCCAGATAAGGAATATTTTCAATCTTGCATGTAAGTGCAGACAATGATTTTTGGAATGAATTGTAATATAAAGGAGGGTTGGGGGAGGAGGCTACAACTGTCTGTGCTTTGCTGCTGAAACGTATGTTGTTTATTTGATATTTAATAAATAATGTTATTGTTGTTGTTGTTGTTAAGTGCCGTCGAGTTGGAGTTGACTCATGGCGACCCTCTGGATAGCTATTCTAAATTGTGTTCAGTCTTGAGTCAGGCGGCTCATTGTTGTCAGACTGGTACCCGTAGCTGCTGTTATTGTATCGATCCATCTCATTGCTGGCCTTCCTCTTTTCACTGACCTTCTATCTTGCCAAGCATGATGTCTTTCTCTAATGATCTCTCTCTTCGCATGATGTGTCCAAAGTATGAAAGTCGAAGTCTTGTCATCTGAGCTTAAAGAAAGCTTAGGTTTGATCTCCTCTAGTAAGGAGTGGTTTGTTCTTCGGGCAGTCCATGATATACACAGTATTTGCCACCAGCACCATAATTCAAAGGCATCAATTTTCTTCCTGTCTATCTTTTTCACTGTCCAGCTTTCACATCCATATGATGTTATTGAAAATACCATGGCTTGAACAAGTCGAATCTTTGTATGGAGAGAGATATCTCTGCTCTTGAGAATCTTATCTAGGTCTTTCAAAGCCATTCTGCCAAGAACAATGTGTCGTCTGATTTCTTGACTGCTTGTTGCTTCTTTATTGATAGTTGATCCAAGTAGGTTAAAGTTGTTCATGATTTAAATTTCTTCTCCTTCAATGATGAACCTGTTGATTATGCCAGTTGTCATGATCTTTGTCTTCTTTACATTAAGGTGTAGGCCCATTTTGAGACTATGATCTTTGATTGTGAGAAGCAAATGTTTCAGATCATCTTCACTTTCAGCCAGTAATGTGGTATCATCAGCATAGCGAAGGTTGTTGATGAGTCTTCCACCAATCTTCACACCTCTGTTGTCTTCATACAATCCTGCTTCTCTGATGATTTGTTCTGCATATAAATTAAACAGGTAGGGGCCTTGTCTTACACCTTTGCTTATTTTAAACCATTCTGTTTCTCCTTGTTCCATTCGAACTTCTGCTTCTTGATCAATGTACAGATTGTGCAAGGGTACAATCAGGTGTTCTGGTATACCCATGCTTCTTAATGTGGCCCAGAGTTTCTCATGGTTTACACAGTCAAAAGCCTTGCTATAGTCGATAAAGCACAAATAGATATCCTTTTGGTATTCTTTAGTCTTTTCAAGGATCCATCTCACATCCGCAATGATGTCTCATTCCTTGCCCTTTCCTGAACCTTGCTTGTACTTCAGGTAGTTCTTGTTCCAGGTATGGCTGTAGTCTCTTTTGAATAATCTTCAGTAGAGTCTTGCTGGCATGTGGGATCAGAGCGATTGTGCGATAATTTCCACAGTCAGTTGGATCACCTTTCTTTAGTATTGGTATAAACACAGATCTTTTCCAGTCAGTTGGCCATAATGTTGTCTTCCATATTTCTTGGCAGAGCCTTGTAAGTATGGTAACAGCTGCATCAGATTGCTGTAATACTTCTATGGGAATGCTATCAATGCCTGGTGCTTTGTTCTTTGATAAGGCTTTCAATGCTGTTTTAACTTCTTTCATCACCAATGGTTCCCGATCATAAGGAACAGGTTGAAACAGCTGTTGGTCCACTTGATCTTTATCATATAAAAACTCTGTATATTCCTTCCACCTTTTCTTGATCTTCTCAGCATCATTCAACATAGAACCTTGAGTATCTTGTATCATTCCAATTCGAGGCTGGAACTTTGTCTTTAACTCTCGTAGCTTTAAGAAAGCCGATCTTATTCTTCCTCTAATAGTTTCTGCTTCTATTTCCTTGCATGCTTCGTTGTAGTACTTTTCCTTGTCCTGTCTTGCTGCACGTTGGAAATCTCTGTTGAGTTCTGCTATTGCCTTTCTTTCTCCTCTGGCTTTAGCTTCTCTGCGTTTCTGGGCAATTTTCAGAGTTTCTTCCGTCATCCATTTTGGCCGTTTTTGCTTTTTCACCTTTTGTAGAGACTTCTCGCTTTCTTCCAATACAACCTTCTTGATGTCATTCCATAACTCTTCTGGAGCTCTGTCATTTGTATCTAAAGCAGCAAATCAATTTTGCAGGCAGTCTTTATATTCCAGTGGTATATTCTCAAGGTCATATTTTGCTGCATTCATGAGTGGTTTGCTCTTTTTCAACTTTAGCTCACGTTTGCATACTAGTAGTTGATGGTCTGTACCACAGTCAGCTCCAGGTTTTGTCTTTGCTGATGTTATAGAACTTTTCCATTGTTGACTTCCACAGATGTAGTCAATTTGATTTTTATACAATCCATTGGGTGAAGTCCATGTGTACATTCGCCGCTTGTGTTGATGGAAGAAGGTGTTTGAGATGAATAGATCGTTGGTCTTGCAGAATTCTATCAGTCTTTCTCCAGCTTCATTTCTGTTGCCAAGTCCATATTTTCCAACTACTTTGCCTTCTTTGTTGCCAACGTTTGCATTCCGGTCACCCATGACTATCAGGATATCCTGTTTGCATGTTCTGTCAATTTCAGCTTGTACTTGTTCATAGAACTCTTCAATTTCATTCTCTTCTGAAGCTGTTGTTGGGGCATATGCTTGAATTATAGTTGTATTGATAGGTATTCCTCGTAGACAAATAGAGATTAAGTGTTTGCTGCATTGTATTTCATTACAGTTCTTGCAAGTTTCTTCTTTATTATAAATGCAACACCATTTCTTCTTTGTCTTTCATTTCCAGCATAGTAGACCATGTGATCATCTGATGCAAAGTGCCCGATGTCAGTCCATTTCAGTTCGTTGACACCCAACAGATCAAGTTGGACACATTCCATTTCATTCTTGACCACCTCCAAATTCCCTTGGTTCATGCTTCGTGCGTTCCATGTTCCAATGCGTAAGACATCTTTACAGCTTCTGACTCTCATTTCAAGCGCAGCTACATCAGCAGTCAGACGTCCCTAGGGCTTTGATCCAACCACATCATAAATGCTGGCTTTACTCTGAGAAGTCTTCAGCTCTTCCCCAGTAGCTAGTTGAGTGCCTTCCGACCTGGGGGTCTCATCTTCCAGCACTATAGCACAATTTTTTTTGTTGTAACTATCCATTGGGTTTAATAAATAATATTGGAGCTGAATGCACATCTCTATCTTGTATCTTGTGACATGACTCTTACAGAATAGAGCCCTAGAAATGCTAACCTTCAATGTTTATGTTTACTTTTATTGCAGACTTGCTATACCACCCTCTGCAGGCATCAGTGTGGTTTACAATGAATTAAAACACACATACAACAAAAGAAATACAAATAAAAAATAACATAAAAGTAAACAGTAAAACAATTACTCATAAAAAAAAAACAGGAAGGTGAGAAAAAACCCCTTATAGATTGCACTTCTCTTAATGAAAGGGATAGAAGGAGAAAGCGTATATGCAGTCCTATAGAAATCGTATGCCAAAACACTCCACAGCCTTCAAATGCCACTATGGGGTATGTTTACTAAACTGTGTTAACGTAGCAGTGGCTATGTTAATGCGCGTTAGGTAACATTAACGTGTGTTAACGTAACGTAACGTAACATTAAAGCGTGTTAACGTTACATCAGGCGCATTAACGTCACCGGCTGCAGTAAGTCCTGCAGAGGGTGGAGAGAGGGCAGAGAGAAGGGGTCAGTGGGCAGGGAGTGTGCGGGAAGAGGGCAGGGAAGGGATCCCGCGACACCAACGTGGAGAACTGAAGGACTGAAAAGTACCGTGAATGAAAACCTGGCGTTAGATGCACATTTTCAGGAGAGAGAAACCATTTAAGTGTCAGCAATGTACAGCATAGGCAGGGAGCCCAAGAAAGGTGATAGTAGTGCTCCATTTGCAGCAACAGCATACTGCCCAGGTATGAAATGCCACTATGGTGATGGCGCAAATGGGGCATGGGGGCTGAAGGTGGGACATGCAGTGGGGGCTACTGGGGCACAGGGTGGACTAGGCGGTTGCCGAGGTGGCACATAGGAATGCAGAAAATGGAAACCAGCAAGACAGCAACTGACCAGGGTCAGACATGCCCATGAGTCTGTGTCCCATCCAGGGGACATTACCCAGAAGGTACCCCAAGGGGCACATAACATTGAAAAGCAGTGTTGGGGGAAGCATGGACATCTATGTACGTACCCCTACCCCAGAACCCACACCTTAGGCAGCCGCCTACCTGCCCCCTGGATGGCCTGGGATGGCGCACCACTGGCACCGACAGCATATGGTTATGGCACAATATTCCCTCTAATTTTCTGTAGGCTGTATGCACATAAAATATCAGCTGTGTGCAGCTTTTGAAGGAAGGTTAAATTTTTGTGCCTTGTACTGTGCTTAATAAGGTGCCTTGTAACATGCCTTATAACGTGCTTTACCTGACACGGCTTGCCATAATGATGCCCCGCCCACTCCCTTATATGAACATCTGTATCATCACTGCGAAACATAACATGAGTTACGTTAACACAGTTTAGTAAGCATACCCCTAGGTGTGCATACTGGAAGAGAGCAGCAATGAATGTAAGCCTGAAATAATAGGCTTTGAGCACAGAATTAGCTCTGTCTTCTTAGAACAGATTATCCATTACCCTTGGTATCAAATGGAAAAAAGCACTAGAACATTAGGGGGTAAGGGAGAATGTGTGCCATTAACACAGGCTATCAGCACACTTGCTTCCTTAACGCCAAAAAAAATGCTGCCTTAAGATACGGTAAAGGCATCGGCAGTGTTAAGGGCGCAGGGGGTGGACAGTGAGTGTGAACAGGGTTGAGTGGGCAGTTACAGCATGTGCTCCTGTACCGCTGATTGCGCAATGGTCTGAAAAGTCCTTTAACGCTGGGAACCTGATCGTCAATGAAAACCTTGCAGAAAAGGTGTTTGTAGAGGGGAGAGAGCCTATTTAAGTGTTGGCAATGTGATGCCTAGACAAGGCAGCATAAAATAGTGATAGTAGTGCTCCATTAGCAGCAACAGCATGGTGCTCAAGTAGGATGCGATGGTGCAAATGGGGCACAGGGGGTAACATAGTGGTCATGCAGTGGTGGGTGCTGGTGGACATGGTTAACTAGGCAGCTGCCTGGGTGGCACAGAGGGCATAAGTTTATTTATTTATTTTCTCTTATATACTGCGCTATTCTGCATCAGTGCGGTTTACATTGAACAAACTGAAATTACATTGAACAGGGCATTATAACTTGGAGATAACTATTTTACAGGGAACATGGGCTATGGAGGGTTAAGTGGCTTGCCGAAGACCACAAGGAGCACCTGTGGGACTAGAAACCCCAGTCCTTCCGGCCCAAGGTTGCTGTCCTCTAGTGGGATTTGAACCCCTGACCTTCCGGCCTGAAGCACCTTGCCCCAACCACTAGGCCACTCCTGAATATATGCCATACTGTGTCATACCAAGGTCCTTCAAACCCCCTACCCTCTGTCCAGTAGTGGACAATCAGGGGCACAGGTACTTAGGTGGGGTCCAAAAGGACACCCATGGTCAAAGAGGCCTGTATTTGGCCAAGAAGCTGATCCTCAGTGTCCCCTGAATAAATGTATAATGACCTTTCCTCCAGGACTGTGACCAAACCCTCCCAAAGCCCAGCTATATGAGAAGCTGTCATGACATACACTGCCACTGTGTATCAGTGTTTGCCAATGCATAGAATGACAAACTAAATGCCGCAGTGCATCTGTAGAAGCTGTGCCTGACCCTAGTATCCCCATATTGTGATGGCTGTAACAACCGTTAGCCATTCCACGCCATTCAGAATGTATTGACCCCTATCATGTCTCCCCCCAGCCATCTCACCATCAGGTTGAAGAGGCCTAACCTTTGTAACCTCCATACATAGGGGAATCCTTCCATCCGCAGCACAATCTGTGATGTCCATCATGATCACACAGTGACAGTGGTGGAACACAGACATACTGCTAGTGTGGAATGGTGATGTGCCACATGGAGAAGTCCAAGGGACATGGCACCCTTGGCAGTGTTGCCAACGGGCCCCCACCCTGGTGCTATTGAACCCAGTTGTGGAGGAAGAAGCTATAGTGCCTGCAGCTGTAGCCCTCCAAGTAGCAGGAAAATACAGTTGCCCGGGGAAATATCACAGCAGTGGCTGCTATTCTCCCTTGAGATGTATCAGTGTCAGGTGGTGATGGGGCCCTTGCATAGGCAGCTGGTGGGGGGGCTGCATGGCCGTCCATGTGTGCTTATGCCCCCCCATCTGGCCCTTGCGCCCAAGGCACCCGCTGAACCTGCATGTTTAACATGTTGGGACTGCGCACCCCCACCACTGGCAGTGCGTGGGCAAGTCTGCATGGTGAGGTGCTGGTGGTGGTGTGGGAAGTGGCACCAGACTGCAGCAGACAGAAGCCTTGTCCTGGTTGTGTGTGCCATGAGCATTGCAGCATGTGCCAAAGGCCAGCCAAAGGGAAGCATGTCAGTAACAGGAGCTGTTATCCCCCATATGGCAGCACTGTGGTGTAACACTCATGGTCAGTGCATATATGTGTGGAGGGTCACAGGCTCAGGTCCCTGCTGGAGTTTCTGTATTGCATATTCCTGTGGACAAGGTCCCTGCTGGGGTTTCTGTATTGCATCTTCCTGTGGACAAGGTTTAGCTGATAGTGCAAGTACAGCTCCAGCACGTGCAAATCCCAAGGAGGCGGCAAGCAAGGGTGGAAACACCCACCAGCAGCACTGACAGTCTCCACTATCCACAGATGGTCAGAGACTAATGGAACACAGTAACAAAGTGTGGTGAGGCCACGGCATGCTAATAGCAGCTGCACACAGAGCACACCTTATCAATCCTTGAGCAGATACTGAGACAGGAGTGGCAAGCATGAATGCTAACCATCCCCATTTTTGCACAGTGTGCCAATGACAGTGTATCTGCATGTGTGAGTGTATGTCTCCCCTTTGTCCTGTGGCTTTCTGCACTGCACTTTGGCTCACATTGTCTGACTTTTTCCCAGACATTTTGGAAAATGTGAATAAGGTGAGGCAGAGGATTATGGGTATCACCTGAAAACAGAGCAGATTGGCCTGGATGTGTCTGCTGCAGTGGTAGGGTCAATGGCTGAGACACCATTGTGCCCATCTGCCAAGTGCATTGCCTGGATGGCCACTTCATGTCATGCTGAGAGGCACTCTCACTATGATCAAAAAGTGACTATGGCATGACTATGTATCCACATAGAGCAGTAGCATTATCTGGATTCAATAATGTGAATGTGTTTTCTGTCTGGGGATACCAATCACTGAGCATAATGCTGGGTGTTAATGCTGAGTATCCCAAGGCAGGATGGTCATTGTCATATTAAGCATATGTCATATGTGCTGACCAGCAGACTAACTGCAGTTAGTTTGTGCTTGGCTGACACAGCCCAGTGAAGGGCAGCAGGGGCTGCCTTACTGCCCATGTTGTAGTCAATTGTTTGTCATCAATGGTTGGTGCAACAGTGGTTCATGGCCTACTCATTGGGGTCCTGGAAGGGCAGTAGCATTAGCCCCCACTGCAGAGGCTGTCCATGGCAGCAGCATATTGATGGTGGGCACTAACCTCCACTGTTAGCAGAGGGTTAGTGTCCAATATGGGTAGAACAACCAGCAGAGACATCTCTAACAGTGCAGGTTCAGTGGACCAGGTGCTAAGCACCTATTCTCACTCTCAGGATGACAGCTGAAATTGCTCTGCAATACGGCTTGCAGTTATGTGCATATAGCATACACAGCCAGTGTGTCTTACTGAGCTGATATGCTGGATTAGTGCATTCTCCATTGGTTCTTCAGCTTCAGACCGCTGTTTTGCATGTTCAGTGCCTCATGGGTAGTGGGGGGCACAATCTATATGGGCACAGACAGCAAACAGCTTGATCAGAGACCTGCAGGCTCTACACATCTGTGTACACAGCTATGTAGAGCTGTGTGGAGGTGTAGCCTACTGGTTGGTGCAATATCTCCATGATCAAAGATCTAGGGTTTGATTCTCATTTGCTTGTTTTGTGCCTGTGTGCACTTGCCCACCTCGCACAGTCCTGTCTCTGCTGTGACCTGCAAACAATCATTCTTCTACGTTTCTATGCATTATGGCCACACATTGAGTAGCCCAACATGGCATTCCCTCTCATGGACATCTGTAAGCATGACTTTAGTGGCTTTGCTGTGACACATTGTAGAGGGTCAGTGATGTATATGCAGAAGATGGCTGGGTCAACTGGTATGGATGCGTTTTCTGTTTTGTCATCATTGTGATCTCCCAGCTTTACATAAAGAGGATATATCTCGTATATTCAGGCACATAACATTAGTTGCATAGCCATCCCCTGCACTGTTCTGCCATTATTACTTGCCCCACATGGGGCAAATAGGTTCAACTTGTTCCTTTCTATCATGGCGCTCTATTGGATGTATTGTCTTGCAGTGCACAGGCTGAGGCACCAGCCCCACCCGCACAAATGGTGTTTCATATATCCCATGGCACTGCTACTTTTGGTTCACACACACCAAATGCTTTTGGATTGTATGATCCCATATATCCACCCACCACACACATTGCAAACTCTCTGCTTGGAAAATCCATGGCACACCCCTGCACCACCATTTGGCTGTCAGGGAGATTCATGGTGATGCAGCTTACCGGCAGTAAGCTGCTCCACCATGTTCATCAAGGATCATTTGCAGCAGTTAGCCATATCATGCACACTTCTCCTGTGACTGCTCCACATGAACACTCATGGACAATCCTCCCTTTGCTGCCCACATCAGGAAAATGTTGACTCCTCCCAGACACTATCCTGGCCTATGGTATGCCACACACTGACAGTACATCTGGATACATGTCCACACCTCACAGACACTATAATGTAGCTTACGGCAAAGTGTATAATTTCATGAGCATCTAGGACTGCACGCCTATCACAGCACCCCCCATTGCTGCATCCCCTCCACTGACTTCACTGCCGCCACCACCCACCCATGACACAGCCATCATCCACACTGACCATCATCACTAGGCAGCCGCCTATTTTGCCTAGTCAACAGTATAGGCCTGCTGTATGGTCAAACATGCTCATCACACATAATGCCACATAGCCAGGCATCAGGTGAGTCAACTCCATCAGCTACCAATTGTGCTTGCATCCATATCTTCTCCAATGGCTTTCTTGCCCCCTTACAGAGTTTAAGTGGCTTTCCTGTGTTAAGGTTCATGCCAGACACTTTAATGCAGTATGTCCCGTTACCACACAGTAAGTGCCCACTGCCACTCCTTGACGCCAGAATGACTCTAACACGCCCAGCACAATACCGCACAGTAGCCCCTTATCGTTGTCATTGACGCACGGAAAAGACTGCTCCCTTACCACCATTTAGTAAACAGTTTTTTTTTATTTAACAGTTTTTTTATACCGCTTTATCATTTCAATCAACATACCCCTAGAACTCACTGAGCTTTGAAAGAACTTGGATTATTGACCATATATCAGCTGCCAAACACACCATCTTCCTTTCCTTTATTCTCAAAACTCCCAATAGTAGTCAGTTCAGTACACAATATGGCAGAAAACTGTTAAGACTACAAAATTATCACATTTCAAGCAATTGCTAAGACCTGCAGTAGTTTTCACCATCAACTTAGATTAATACAGCTTGCTTTTACCACTTCAGCATCCATCTGCTGGGTGTAAAGTTGCATTTCAGAAATAAATAATGAAGAGATGGCATAGCATAAAGCTTAATGGGACTCATGCGGTGTCCTTCTCAGTGGTAGTGGAGCTGCCAGATTTTGACATTCAGAGTAACACTAATGACTAAAAATATCTATTTTAAAATGATTTGAGCCTGAAAAAAAATAATACATTGGATGCATGGATCTTAAAAGTTTCTACAGAAAAGTAAGAAACTTTTAAAAAATGGATGGGTCCTTTACTAAAGTGTGGTAAGTCTTTGCACTTATCACTTATTTTGTGTAAAAACTAACTTGCGATAAGTGCAAAGGACATGCTAACTTTTGAAGATGTGGCCAGTATGCTTCTGGCAGTTTCCTCAAAGAAAAGTACCCTAGTGCACATGCATTAAGAGCAGCATTTGAACTTAATGCATGTGCACTTAAAGCTACCATTGAGGTAAGGATACCAGATGTCCCCAATATTTGGGAATTGTCCCTGATTTCAGAGCTGTGTCCTTGACTCCTGCCTGTTTGGCAGCCTCCTGTCCCTGAATTCCAGCAATGGGGACATGGGGGATAGAAACATTTTTTATTTTCAATTTAATGATTTGAATATATCAGTTTTTAGAATTTACATCCATTATCTTTCTCTTTCACACAGTACAGGGGAAATGCATCACTGTTTCTATTTTTTTATTGGTTTCTCTGCTTGGAAGTGCTGTTGCTGCCATGGGGTGGAGGGGGGGGGGGCAGAGTAATGACTCCTTTTCACTCCTCCATGCCTTGTTGCTCAAACCTGGAACTAAAGTGTCCCTTCCTCCCTGCACCCACTTCTGATAAGTCTTCTAGATATGCCTGCAAAAATCTGGTAACCTTACATTGAGGTGATGTTAAATGCAGTCGCACTAATTGCAACATTGACAGTGGGTGATATGAACCCCCATGGTAACCGCGAAGAGCTCTCCATGCCTACTCTTCACACCTAGCCACCCATTCCCTGTCTCATCATGCAAAGTGCAGTTACCATAGGAATTACTGCGCAGTAAGTATTATGCCTACATGATAACAATTACCTGCGCTGAAGCGCACCTTAAGCTCTTAGTGCACTCTAGTAAAAGGGCCCCTTGGATTGTAAACTTTCTGGGGATAGGAAAAAAGCTATTGAACATCTGAGAAAGGCATGAAGTAAATTCAGGTCCCTCTTTGTAGAGCTACTATTTGTCAGCGGTCTCCACGTGTATCCAGTGCCGCTACCGATTATCATGTGGTGCTGTTGAATATATCTATAGTAACAAACAGGAAGGCAGGAGAAGAGAATCTTCCGCAAGAGTATCAAGGGATCAGAGCGGAAGCTAATGACCACGGCCAACACAATGAAGATGGTATAAAATAGCCTTTATTAACAGACCCAACTCAAACGGTTTCGGCCGGAGGCCTTCCTCAGGGGTCATAAACAAGCAAACAGACAACCAGAACAAGGTGGACAACGCCACTCTTCCCAGTCAGTAAAATCACTGAGCGGGACGGTTTTTCCCGCTCAGTGATTTTACTGACTGGGAAGAGTGGCGTTGTCCACCTTGTTCTGGTTGTCTGTTTGCTTGTTTATGACCCCTGAGGAAGGCCTCCGGCCGAAACAGTTTTCCAGGGATGTGACCTCCTCCACAGGTGGAAAACCCAGTCTCTCACAGATCAATTGGGCAATTCTGTCTTCTGTCTTCACGTGATAATCATTCTGTCCAAAATTAAATAACAGAACTTTAATATTGCCCCTGTAATCGGGATCAATTACTCCCGCACCCACATCGATGAAATATTTAAAGGCTAATCCGGACCTTGGGGCTACTCTCCCATAGCATCCTATAGGTATTTCCACTTGGAGACCAGTGTCAACCAGGGCTCTCCCTTGGCTAGGTACAGTCACATTTTCTATACTGCACAGGTCAAACCCAGCAGCTTGAGAGGTTGCCCGCTTAGGAGCTTGGGCCTTCTCTGTGACCCTATGGTACTTTAAGACGAATGTCTGCTTTGGGAAAGCTTGGTCTTCTGGACGCTTAACCATCTTTTTAGCTGGGGTCTGAGGACTTCCAAATAAAGGCCCGGGAGCTATTACTATTAATCCTTCTCCCTCCTTCTTTCCTAGTCCTTCCACTAGACCCTGCTTAAATCTTGGCCAGTCTCTTCCTAGAACCAAATCAAAGGGTAGCCTAGGCACCACTGCTAACAGGACTTCCTCTTGTTTCCCCAGGCACTTAACCCTTAGCCTATAGGTGGGATATGATGTTGCAGCACCATGAATGCATCTGATGTGAACTTGGCTTTCAGGGGTTCTAGGCACAAATCCTTCTTGGGCCTCTATTCTCTTCCAAAGCCTTTTTGACATCATACTCTGGTCTGCCCCAGAGTCTAATAAAGCATTTGTGGTAATTCCTTGCACATCAACCATCAAAAGAAATCCTTCTTTGGGCTGTGTGTGTCTGGCATCCCTTTTCTAAATGTCCTCATTTTCCACACTTGAAACATTTCTTTCTACTCCACTGTGTCATCTGGTTTGGCACAGTACATTTATTTTCAGAAACATTTTTAACTATTTTCTTTTCTGATACAGCACAGCTTGCCTCAGCACCCATCTTCAGAGGGCCACCCATTCTATGGCAAGCCTGCATGGCTTCCAAGAATCTCTCTGCTAGCATGGTTGCCTCTCCAAGATTTTGGCAATTTTGCTGTATAAGGAAATTGTTCAAATCTTTAGGCACAGCAGACATAAATTGTTCAAGCATAATAACGTCTAATAACATTTCCACCGTCTTTTGCTCAGCCTCCAACCATTTTACAGCTAATCCTCTGATTCTCTGACTCAGAGCCCTGGGTGTTTCACCCACTCTCAATGTAGTAGCTCTAAACATTCGCCTATACTCTGAAATAGACAACCCTAGGTGATCTCTAATAGCAGCCTTTACATCCTTATAATTCAAAGCCTGGGCTGCTGGCATTGCTCTATAAGCTGCAAGCGCCTCTCCAGTTAATGAGGCTGCCAGCCTTACTGTCCACTGGGTCTCTGGCCATGCTAATGCTTGTGCCACTCTCTCAAAAGACTCTAGAAAATCATCAACATTATCAACTGGAGTAAGCTTCCCAAAACTAAATGCCCCAATTCCCTGATTGAGTCCCACACTGTCCACATGTGGTGTACCAGTATTTACTGCTGGTCTTGCATCTGGTCCACTTTGGTTCTGCAGCTTAACTAGGGCTTGCACCAGATCAAGCACTGGCCTCTGCTGGTCCATTAAGGCTTTCATTGCAGTATCCTGAGCCTGCTGTGCTAGCTCCTGTTGCCTGCTAAACTGGGCTGCCATCCAGCTAGCCATCTCCCTCGGATCCATTTTGATCCCTGCAAGAAAACACAAAAAAAAACCCACAGTGCACCACCTTCCAAACAGGTGTTTTTTCCTACTTTTTTTTTTTCAATTACCCCTGTGCCTTACTCCCATCCACCACTAGACATGCCCAGGTACTTGTTACCTTATGCCAGTGATGAATCCAGCTCTGCACAGGGTCTTTTCCTCCTGGGACAGCTACTTGGAACAACCACCTCTCCTCCAAAGTGCAGTTGAGGGAAAATCTTTTTTTCCAGCTTTCAAACTTGAATTGTCTTTTCCTTCAGACTTGAGTTGTAATCCTTAGCAAGTAAATCCCTTTGCGCAAAAGCAATCCGAAAAACTACGCCATTTGTCAGACGGTTGCCTGGGTGAGAATGTTCACAGTCTTGGCAAAGGCATATATCAATATGATTTGCAAGGGATTGTGGGAAATGCAGTCCATTCACACCAGACACAGCCGCTCACAATAATTAGTTGTGCTTGAGTGTAAAGCCAATAAGATATTTATTTATGGGGTTATTTCTCCCAACACAGATATGCTTGGTAGCACATAAAACAGGATACTTGCTTTCAGTGTTAAACTTAGAAAAACAAAATCAGGAAAACAACAGCTGAACTTGTCAGGCAATCAAATCAAAAGAATAAAGACCTGGTTGGTAACAAACTGGTCTTTTCTGTAGGCTCTAGCTAATATTTTCTTAGCAGTGCTTTAATCAACAAACAAAACCCACAAAGTAGGGAAAAACTGTTCTTTTCAGGTTAACTTCTTATATCTTCACACATAGACTCAGAAGTGATTTCCTCAGAGCTCACAAGCAATTAGGTAAGGCTCAATTGCTAACAGTTACCCAGCTGAAACCCCTTAGCTGGCTTACTTTCTACTGCTTGGCTCAAATCCTATTCAGGAGCTTTTCTGAGTAGAGTAAAGAACAAGTTTGTATTTCTTTGTGATGGTTGTTGTACTTTGTAACCGTAAATTACCAAAGGAGTTTAGACAGAGAGCAATCCATGTATTCACAGCCTGTATCCATAACCCCTTCTTCAACAATCATGGGTTCAATATCATGGATTGGCACAGAGGAATTTCTCAATGGAGCACTCTCCGGAGAATACTTGTTTCCCTGCTGTCTTTCAAGGGTATAACTAGGGCACAGATCAGTGTTCATACCTGAGCTTCCATTGCTGTTAGAGTTCCTCTCTAAATTGCCTGGCCAGTATGTAGTCCAGTTCTTATGTCCAGCCTTCCAATCCAGATCCCTGGACACTGGATCTCTCTTCACATACCTTCTGGCACGGGTCCTAGGGTCCCTTCCAAGTGCAGCCGTCTCCCTCACAGGTACCCTCTGGAGATTCCTAGCCCTGCAGCACCATTCTTCTGGCTTTCCCCAGTCCAATGGTGTAAGCTTGCCTTTGGAATGTCTTCCAGTATACGTACTGCTATGGACTCCTTTAGACCTCCCAAATGCTTTTCTCTTCTTTCTTCCAAAGGGTTTCTTGCCCTCTCTGTCCGCCCGCTCTGGCTTCTGCTTCTGATGATCCTCCAGATGATGAAGCTGTCCAAGATGAGGATATCCAAGCTGATCAAGACACTGAGGATAATTCTCTGTAGAATAAACTCTACCTTTATTCTGCTTAGATGAGTGCTCCACCCTAGCACAGCGCAGCTGTGCTGAATCAGGCCCTGCCCTTTGAGATGAGTGCTTGGGGATTACCTCATAGCCCTCCTGATTGAACACACGTTTCCCCACTTCAGCTCCTCTAATGGCTGTTGGAAACCTGGTGCATTCTGGGACTGGTAGTCTTTTATGGGAAAATTCTGTTTTCTTATTTCTACCAGAACTGACAGGTTGCTTGTTCAGAGTCACTTCACCTTTACTAAAGCTCCTTCCTGAGCTATGATAAGCTTCCTTATCACACTTGACAGCTCATTACTGCCTGGAGAGGGAGCCCGGCAGGACAGTGCCTTTGGCCAGGCCATGTTCCGTAATCTTTTCGGGTCTAGGCAACTCCTACCCCCCCCCCCCCGACCCTTCTGTGTTCAGCCTACCAGGGTTTTGCCTCCATCAGACACACGGGTCCTATTGCAATCTGCAGACTAAATTGGTGCTGCTCATGGTTCCTCTGAGGATAACTGTGGGTTTTTTCTCTATGGGCTTTTGGTAGCCTGTAGCTAGGGAGCCTCTTATGCGAGGTCTGACTTCCTGCTTGTTCCTGGAGAAAGTGTAGTTACTCACCTGTATCAGGTATTCTCCAGGGGCAGCAGGAATCAGTCCTCACAACCCTTTCTCCTCCCCTTGGAGTTGCTTCCATCCATTCTTGATTTTTTGTCATCTTTTAACTATGTCATCTGACTGAGCAAAATGGCACTCTTGGGCGGGAAAGGGACCATGCATGTGTGGTGGCTTCTCTCAAAGACTTTCTTTGAAAGCTTTGGGGATGCTTCCGCAAGGACTCCGTCGGCACCGAAGTCACCCATATGTGAGGGCTGATTCCTGCTGTCCCTGGAGAACACCTGTTACAGGTGAGAAATTACACTTTAAAATTGCCTCTCTCTCCTCAAAATACACCCTTTCCATGAGGTTTTACTTTGCCTTAGGGTTCCCAGCATTAGAGGACTTTAATACACGTTAGCGCAACAGGCGTTAAGGAAACACCCATTGTTAACACCCTCTCTCAGCCCCATTGCATAGCACAACAACCACACTGAAACCAACAAAGGACTCTTAACAGTCCATAGACATGATAACCCCCTCTGACATAGACAGCAGAACCAACGTGTAAATAGTTACTACCCTTTTTTATCATCCCAAGTTTAATGTACCCAAGTTGAGTTCAAGTTTCTTGTAAATCACTTTTACTATAGGATAAGGCGGTATAGAAAACAGTTTAAATAAATAAATAGTTAGTGTAGCTGGGTTTAAAAAAGGTTTGGACAAGTTCCTGGAGGAAAGGTCCATAAACCAATACAAGCATTGTGGAACCTGTGTCCCTTGGGGAAACTGCTAGGTACGTATGACCTAGATTGGCCACTGTTGGAAACAGAATACTGGGCTTGATGGACCTTGGTCTGACCCAGTATGGCATATCTTATGTTCTTATGTTCTTAAATTTACGCCCACTCTCCTCCTAATAAACACTTTATGCTGCTGGAGCCTTTAATGCCCATTAAAGCAGCTTTATCACTGCATAAAAGGCACAAGGGTGCAGATAATGGGCATTAATAGCAAATTGTCTCCCTTAACACCCTTTAGCAAACATACCCCCTAGGTGTATGTTTACTAAACTGCGTTAGGTAACGTTAACACGCGTTAAGGGTAATTAACACATGTTAATGTAGCCGTCCTCAGTAATTCCCACAGAGGACGGAGAGAGGGCAGAGAGAAGGGGTCAATGGGCGGGGAGTGGGCGGGGAAGTAGTTTAAATTTAATAGTCACTCAGGGCCTAGCATCAGCAAAGTACTTTTAGTTTAAATTTAAAACACAGAAGAAAGCTTTCTGGTTAAATTTAGAACCCACCGGAGAGCTTGTAGTTTAAATTTCATAAGTTAGAGCCTAGCAGCAGCAAAGAGCTATAATTTAAATCAAATAAGAATATAGATTAGCACAAAAGGCAAAACAGGGTCAGTACTCTTAAAGCAGCAAATAAAGTTTTCTAGAGACCTTTACAAAGAGGCCTTCTACCTAGGGGGCAAGAGACCTGTAAAACTTGTTCAATAGGTGTTAACACAAGGAGGCAGTTCAAAAGGCCATTTTGAAAGACTCCTTCTATCCAAGCAAGGACTGTTAATCATCCAGGAAGTTGGTCACAGCTTACCTCAGCAGCACAGGCATAAATAGCTCAACCAGAGCTCTGTGGTACTCAGTCTTGAAGGACTAGAACAGGGGACTGTTACTTCTGGAGAGAGATCTGCAATTGTGAGTATATACTTCTGGGAATTTTCTGAAGGGAATTCTTTCTATTAAAGCTATTTAATCTGTGAACCCACTATTTTTTGTTAAATCAGTCAGGGCCTAGTAGCAGCAGTTTAAGTTTAAATTTCAAAAACAGGAGAGAACTTTCTGGTTACATTTCATACCCAGCAGAGAGCTTGTAGTTTTAATTTAATAGTCACTCAGGGCCTAATATCAGCAAAGTACTTTTAGTTTAAATTTAAAACACAGAAGAGAGCTTTCTGGTTAAATTTGGAACCCAGCAGAAAGCTGTAGTTTAAATTTAATAGTCACTCAGGGCCTAGCATCAGCGAAGTACTTTTAGTTTAAATTTAAAACACAGAAGAGAGCTTTCTGGTTAAATGTAGAACCCAGCAGAGAGCTTGTAGTTTAAATTTCATAATAAGTAAGAGCCTAGCAGCAGCAAAGAGCTATAATTTAAATCAAATAAGAATATAGCTTACCTCAGCAGCACAGGACAGGGTACTGTGTAGCAGCCCTCTTTTAATAAGTGGCGACAAGGCGATAGCGGAGAGACTGAATGAATTCTTTGCTTCGGTCTTTACTGAGGAATATGTAGGGATATTGTGTATTGGGTAACCATGACTGAAGTGCTATTTAAAGGTGCAGAAGAATTGAAGGAAATATCGATACATCAGGAAGATGTATTACAACTATTAGATAAACTGAAGAGTAGCAAATCACCTGGGCCGGATGGTATACATCCAAGGGTGTTGAAAGAACTGAAATATGAGATTGCAGACCTGCTATTAGTAATCTGTGGACTATCATTAAAATCATCTCTAATACCTGAAGATTGGAGGATCGCCAATGTAACACCAATTTTTAAAAAGGGTTCCAGGGGTGACCCTGGAAACTACAGACCAGTGAGCCTCACATCAGTACTGGGAAAAATGGTAGAAACCATCATAAAGAATAAAATTACTCAGCATGTAGATAGTCATGGCCTAATGGGAGACAGCCAACATGGCTTTAGACAAGGAAGATTTTGTCTTACTAATCTGTTATGTTTTTTTGAAAGTGTGAATAAACAGGTGGACAAAGGTGAATCGGTTGATATAGTGTATCTGGACTTTCAGAAAGCCTTTGACAAGGTCCCTCATCAGAGACTTTTGGCAAAACTAAAGAGTCATTGGATAGGAGGCAGTGTACTACTGTGGATCAGGAACTGGTTAAAAGATAGAAAGCAGATGGTTGGGCTGAATGGCCAATTTTCCCAATGGAGAAAGGTGAATAGTGGTGTACACCAGGGATCTGTGCTGGGTCCGCTGCTTTTTGACATATTCATAAATGACCTGGAAAGTGGAATAACGAGTGAGGTTATCAAATTTGCAGATGACACAAAACTATTTAAAGTTGTTAAAACCCAAGAGGATTGTGGAAAATTGCAAGAGGATCTTGATAAATTGGAAGACTGTGCATCAAAATGGCAGATGAAATTTAATGTGGACAAGTGCAAAGTTATGCACCTAGGGAAGAACAACCCAAACTATGGTTACACAATGCAAGGTTCCACATTAGGAACCACCACCCAGGAAAAAGATTTTGGCGTCATTGTGGATAACATGTTAAAACCCTCGGCCCAGTGTGCAGCGGCAGCCAAGAGAGCAAATAGAATGCTAGGTATCATAAGGAAAGGAATGGAAAGTAAAACAAAAGATATTATAATGCCTCTATACCGTTCCATGGTGAGACCGCACCTTGAATATTGTGTGCAATTCTGGTCACCGTATCTTAAAAAGGATATAGCGTTATTAGAAAAGGTTCAGAGAAGAGCCACCAAAATGGTAAAGGGGATGGAAGGATACTCCTATGAGGAAAGGCTAAAAAGGTTAGGGCTCTTTAACCTGGAAAAGAGACGGCTGAGGGGAGATATGATAGAAGTCTATAAATTAATGAACGGAGTGGAACGGGTAAACGTAGATCGATTGCTTACGTTATCAGAATATAGAAAGACTAGGGGACATGCAATGATGCTGCAGGGTAAACTATTTAATACTAATAAAAGAAAATATTTTTTCACTCAACGTGTAATCAAACTCTGGAATTTGTTACCTGAGGATGTAGTAAAGGCTGTTAGTGTAGCTGGGTTTAAAAAAGGTTTGGACAAGTTCCTGGAGGAAAGGTCCATAAACCATTATTAAGAAGGGACCCAGGATATCAATTCTTGACCCAGTACAAGCATTGCGAATCCTGTGTCTTTTGGGGAAACTGCTAGGTATGTATGACCTAGATTGGCCACTGTTGGAAACAGGATACTGGGCTTGATGGACCTTGGTCTGACCCAGTATGGCATATCTTATGTTCTTATGTTCTTATGTTAAGCTCCCGCGGCACTAACGCGGGATACTGAAGGGCTGAACATTACCAGGAATGGAAACCTGTCGTTAGCTGCAGATATGCAGGAAGGTGAAACAATTTCAGCGTCAGCACTATACAACATAGGCAGGGAGCCCAAGAAACGTGATAGTAGTGCTCCATATGCAGCAACAGCATAGTGCCCAAGTATGAACGGCCACTATAGTGATAGTGCAAATGGGGCACAGGGGGCTGCAGCTGGGACATGTACTGGGGGCAGCTGGGGCACAGAGCAGACTATGCTGTCGTCTAGGTGGCACATAGAAACATAGAAACTGGAAAACAGCAAGACAGCAGCTGACCAAGGCCAAACACAATCCACTGACATCTACCCGGTTCACCCGAGCCAAACGTTGCTAGGACACCAACCTGACATCCCCCCAGCCATCTCTCCCCCATGTGGAAGGGTTATAACATTGGTAAGAAGTGATGGGGGGATGTGTGGATGTTCATGTATGCCTCCCCTCCCCTGACCCTGAACCTAGGCACCCGCCTATCTGTACAGTGGATGGCCCGGGACTGAACACAACCAGCACCAGCAGTATATGGGCATGTCAGCATGGCAGGGGGGTTTTCGGTGGCAGTGGAACCTGCCAACAGCGGACCAAGGTCATGACCTTCCCCAGTGTGCCGTGTGCAGTGCAATAAAAAGGTCTATCTAAGTAAGAGCAAATGTAGCCCCAGGGACTGCACTGCCTCTGTGGCAACAGTGTGGGGCAGTACACATAGCCAGTGTGTTTTGGAGCAGAGGTTCACATCCCAGATGTGGATCCTTCCAAGCACATCCCAATATTTTACCCTACTATGCAGATACAGCATCAAACCATGCAATCCCCACAACAGCGACTAACAGGGGTACAAACACCCACTCACATAGGCTCCACTGTCCAAAGCGTCATGCAGAGTCAGGCTGTTGACCACAGCACAGAGCTGCAGGTACCATCATAGCACTACTACTACCTCCTGCACAGTTTAGCAATGTCAGCACTGTGATCAGGACCAGTGTGGCGGGCAGGGTTGCCAACCACCCCTATCATTGCACAATGCTGCAGTAGGAGTGTGTATGTGTGTATGTCTATCCATTGTTTTGTGGCTGCCCTCCCCGCTCTGGGCCCACAATGTCCAACTGTTACCAGCATTAGCCTACAAATGTGCATAATGAGGATCAAGGTATTGTGGGTATGGCCCAGACAGGGCGGATTGGCCAGGATGCGTCTGCACAGGGAGTAGGGCAATGGCTGGGACACTGTAGTGCCTGAACACCACCTGCATGGACAGGGGCATGTCATGCTGTGAGGTTGCCCTCACTCAGACCGAGCAGTGACCATGACATGTCTATGTTCCCCCATAATGCTCTATACTATCTGTCTCCAGTGATATCTGTGTGATCCTAGTTCTGGGGCCCAATCACTGAGATGCTTGCTTGGTGTCTGTGCTGTTTCTTCTGTGAGCATGCACTATGGATTGGCTAGTGGCCTGTCTGCAGTTAGTCTGTGCATGGTTGGAACACCTTGTACACTGCTGCAGGTGCAGTCTGACTGTGCCATCTGCTGGTAAATGGCAGGCCATGCTATGTGGCAGTTGAGGATTCCCAGGCCTACCCCCCACATTACTGCTGGTCTGCCACTGCCCCAGTCACTGGTATGGGTCTTGCGCACCAACCCTGGAGGGGCTGTCTTTCACCAGCAGGATAGGGGCTGCTGGTCCTACAGCCATTCCTCAGGGCTCAGGCACCTGTCCCTCCATGCCCTCACTTACAAAATGTGTGATTGTGGGCCCTTTGGGGTATATAGTGTATACCACTTTGACCTGTAGAGGCAGTGCTACATACATCTCATGCGAGTCTAGACACCCCTCTGCCCTGCTAACAGGTGCCCATGGCAGCCAGACCTTAACACTGCATACACACTAATCTGGGGGGGGGGGGTCTGGTCCCAGAGGGCCACATGTGACTGCAGAACACAGATGGGCACAGAGGTACTTTCGGTTGCACTGCTAGGAACACATGTCATACACTGGTAGTAATGGAAATGTGCAGCAGGACCTATCTCTAGCACCAGATGTACTGCGGACCTAGTGCTGGGCGCCCATCCTAACCCTCAGGGTGAACACAGAACTTGCACAATGGCAAGGTCTGTAGCTACTCTGTGCCAGTATCATGCACTGTCAGTCCGTCTTACCAAGCTGTGGTACCAGAGAGGTGCAGACCCCATTTGGTGACCAGCTGTAGACCGCTGTTCTGCATGTGCATTGCATCATGGGTGCTGGTGGGGTTACCCTATCCTGGCACTCAGAGCAGACGGTTTGTGCGGTGACCTGCAGTCCTTCTGTACCCAGCCATTGCTATACAACAAGACATAGAGGTATATCCTGCTGGTTAGCACAATGGCATTCTAAGCAGTGGTCAAGGGTTTGATTCCTCATTGTTTCCTCCTTTCATTCCTGCCCAACTCAGATATTTTGCATGTCTGTAACAGTCCTATCTTTTCAGATATGTGCTGTCAGTCCATAATACCCTCCCCATAGTTGCCAACAATCCTTCAGTCGATCTATCTGCGTCTGTCAGCTGTGTAGAGTCCTGTCTTCCTGTGCAGGCTGCCAACCCATGTCCTACACAGGTACCCTTTCCTGCATTGTGCCTCTTCGCGTTTGCCTCACCTGTGCCTGATCTAATGGCATCACCACTCCTCTGTCCACCCATCATTGTAACTATCCTGCCACCTCCACCTCCACTGGGGACACGTATTACCATCATCTGGCACCCACTGTCTTTCCAGTACTTTACATTGCCAACACCCTGTGCTGTGGTACAGTTGCCCCCAACATGTTTGTCAACTGTACTGGCAGCCACATGGAATGCCCGCAGATATGGCAGGTCCAGCAGCTCCCAGCTCTCCCTCCTTCGATCACCTGTTCATTGCCTTTCCTTGGTGCTCTATCCAGTGTTAGGTTTACATCTGTTTCTATGCCTCACAGGTCATGCATGTCAACCTGCAACACCTTGCAGCCCTTGGGGCACACTAACCCAGGGCACTGTAACATTGTTGGGGCACCTTATCCTATGGTTCCATAACCCAGGGTGCCTTCTAAGGTGCCTTGCCTAGGGGTGCCTAATACGGTGCCTAGCCTATGGAGCCCTATAAGGCACCTTACATGGCGCCTTATAAGGCACCTTACAAGGCACCTTATAATAAGGCGCCTTACAAGGTGCCTTATAAGGCACCTTGTAACGCGCGTTACCTGGCATGGCTTGCCGTAACGATGCATCGCCCACTCCCTTATATGGACATCCGTACCATTACTGGGGAACCTAATGCGGGTAACATTGCCACAGTTTAGTAAACATACCCCCTAGTGTCAGAAAGCTAAGTTTGGGTCAAAAGTCATGGGTCTTCAGCAGAACTATGACCCAAAACATACATTTAAAAGTACAAAAGAATAGTTTAAAAGGAACAAATGAACTGTTTTAAACTGGCCAACAATGAATCCTGATATCAATCCAATCGAGAACTCTTGGAAAGAGCTGAAATCTGCCATTGGTAAAAGGAATCCTGGAAACATTCATGAGTTGGAACAAATCACAGTTGAAGAGTTGGAGAAACTACCAGCAGACAGATGTACAAAAGGAAT
Source organism: Ichthyophis bannanicus (assembly GCA_033557465.1). Lineage (NCBI taxonomy): Eukaryota > Metazoa > Chordata > Amphibia > Gymnophiona > Ichthyophiidae > Ichthyophis > Ichthyophis bannanicus. The sequence continues at coordinate 111,001,276 of CM066035.1, forward strand.
AGATGGCTAAAAGAAACTTTTGGAGGCTGTCATCACTGCCAAGAGTTATGCAATCAAATACTACTGAAGAGTACCATTAATCTTGTCCAGGTCATATTTAATTTTTTTCTCAGAACTTACTATATCTAAGTTGCACAGACATCTTTTTTTTGTTGTATACCTTTGAGCATACTTTTAAAATATCATGATGACATATAATTGGAATATTCCAACTATTTCTTAAGATACTGTACACAACATACTTAAAATGCAAGGGTGCCAATAATGTTGACCACGACTGTACTTTTATGCACTTACACCCACTTGAACCCGTAAGAATTGCGTTCTATATACTCAAGTCATTTAGAAAATGACCCCCATTATGCGAGCTAAAAAAAAGTAATCACACAAAAAGGAGATGCAAATGTGTGAGAGGAGGGGTACATTTTTTCTCAGGCAATTTTCCAAATAAAGGTATGCAGGTAGTTTTGCTTTGAAATATACTACATACTTCACAGGTAAAAGGTACTTGTGGACTTTGTGGCAAATGCAAGCAGAATAAGATCCCGAGAAACCCACTGATTTAGAAAATCATGTTTTACACCATTTTCTTTCCATTGTACAATTTACCTGTTAATCAATATAGGTGATACATTTCTACAACCTTTTACTGTGCCGTTTTTCTTCTAAATTAATGTAATAGACAACAAAGTATTCTGTCGTGTATCCAATGGATTCCTGGCTTTTATTTCAGGCACAAATAATGGGAAATAACCCATCCATTTTTTATTATCTACTTTTATCAATCACTCTGTATTGCTATCATGTTACAGATGTGCCCAGCTGAATGCAAAATGTCATTGAGTAGCTAATCGCACTTCGTAATTGCTGCTTAGTATCACCACACAATGAGTATATAATTTATTCCTCTGGAAAACATCATATAATGCAATTTCTCAGTAGGTCATTAAGGTAAACCTATAAACTAACAATAAATGGTAGTCTGAGTCACAAATTAAAATTAAATTAGATCTATTCCATTTTTTTCAGACTGAGTTTAATGAGGGATACCATGCACTTAATGTTGAATTTGGTCTGACGGGTAATTGAGAGTAGAGATGCTGCTGGTATACCCAAAACTATTTAGATATTCCAAATCATTGAGTCAAGTGTTGACACTTGTATTCTTCCTTAGAAGCTAATGACAAATCTTAACCTACAGTCTGATATAATCTACTGAAATAAACGTAAAGCAGCGTTGTACTTCAACATTAGCATGCTGGTTCTGCATACTTGAAATTACTTCCGATTCAGAAAGATTTTTAGTGCTCAAAAATTGTGCTTTAAACAGGAAGTAATTTTAGCACAAGGGTAGGCTACTTTTGCTTCAGTCCTTGTACATACTTCTCAATCCATTGAGTTAACAATGAACAAGGTCTTCTTGATTTTTCAATTATTATCAAGACATTTAGGAGGACAATACCAGTGACATTTATGTGGATGAACGAAATAAGGAGGTGACATGCAAAAGGACAATGCCTTGTTAACAAGTGGAATTATCTTCAGATTGCACGCAAGGATATGTTAAAACTTCAAAGACCAATTTAGAGTGCTCCACTGTAAACAGAGCTCAATTCTGAAATGAAGGTCTCATCCCTCTGTGCACCTGGTCAGAACTGGACGCATAGAGTTAGCTGGGATTCTGATCCCATGGGGCACATCTAGCCCCACGGGATCAGAATTTCATTCAGGCCTGTATGTGCAGACCTGGACCCCGGTTCAGTCCGGTCTGCACGTACAGGCCTTGCCTGGCTAACTCAGTCAGGGCTTTTCAATGGAGCCATGGCGCCATTGTGTCCGGTTGCCATGGCACCGCGGCTCCATTGAAAAGTCATGAACCCCGGCCGTCAGCTCAGAATGCGGATTCCCTGCAGCCTGACCCCCGATCTGGCCTTCCTAGTCCAGGGTCAGGCTGCAGGGATCGTCCTCTGCCCCCTCCTGTCTATTCGGAGTCCAGGGCCCACTGTCCCCCACCGACGAGGGGAAGTTATTCCACCTCCATGGTGGAATAAATTCCTTCAAGTCGCTGACCCCGGACGTACAGTGCCGACATTGGAATCGGCCCTGTACATCCAGGGCCGATGACTGCCCACTGCCCTCCCTAGCTCCGCCCCCGATCCACCCCTGTCTCACTTCCCTATACAACATGCAGGGAAGTTAGACGGGATCGGGAGAGGGCACAAATAGTGGGGATGGACATCCATCCCCGCTATTCATGCCTCGAAATGACCCCAATAAGAAATATGCCTAATGTTATCTGGCTTGTCAGTGATGGTAAGTATATATTTCTTTTCTTGTGCTCCCACCCCCACATCCAAATCCCCCCCCCCCCAAAAAAAACATTTAGAGGGTTATTTTAGAAGCCTTATTCATAAATTACACATTCATAATCGGCATATACATATAACAGTTGCATCCATGGCTAAATGGCCATTTTAGAAAGGTACAGTTTACATGTGTCCTTGCCATGGCAAAACTGCACATGGGAATGCTGGGGTATGTCCTGGGCAGGACAAAAATCTACACAAATATTTCCCATTTCTTATAGGGAATGCATATAGAAGTCCAAAATTGTCCATGTCCCAACTTATACCTGCTTCCCGACATAAAGAGGTAAAAAGTGTTCCTTTTGGCCATCTCTTTACAGGAGGGATTAATTCCTCACTGTTTATTTTCCCTCTCCAAATTGAGGCAAACATAGAGTCTGCTATAGTTAATTAAGAGCATCTGCATATCTAGGTTTGCAAAATGACTGAGCTGTATGTGCAAGCCACAGCTCTTCCTTGTGTGAGCTGTGAAACACACTTACACATCTAAGGGGTATGTTTACTAAACCGTCTTAATGTTACCGGTGCCAGTTGTAGCATTAATGTGAAGAATGCTATATAAGGTAGTGGGCGTTCCAGTGGCAAGGTAGCAAGAATCTGTATCGCGCGATAGAGGGTGCCTTGGCTCATTAGCGCGCGTTATCCTTAAGTCCATGCCAATGCTATGCTAGAAGCTGTACAAATGTAGCCCACTGGTTATGAAAATGACTGTGGAGGTAGAAGTCATGAGTTTGATCCCACAGTGGTGGTATGTAAGAAGGCTGTCTGAGGCATTTCCTTTTAATTTAAATCAGTGCTGCCAGCAAAAACACCCTCACAGTGCCGTAACCTAAGGTGCCGCATAAGGCGCCCTATAAGGCATTCCATAGGGCACATTATAAAGTGTCCTGTTCCACAAGGCACCTTATAATGTGCCATATAGGGTGCTTTATAGGGCGCTCTATAGGGCACCTTATGAGGCACCTTAGGCTACGGCACTGTGAGGGTGTTTTTGCTGGCAGCACTGATGTAAATTAAAAGGAAAAGCCTCAGACAGCCTTATTAAATAACACCCCCTGTGGGATCAAACCCATGACCTCTACCACTACAGTCATTGAAGTAACCAGTGGGCTACATCTCTATAATGTCTAACACACCACTGGCTGGCTACAGAAAGACTGCAGGTCACCACACAAACTGTCTGCTGTGGTTACCAGGTTAGGGTAACCCACCCATACCCATGATGCACTGCACATGCAGATCAGCAGCCTACATATGATCACAAGATGGGGTATGCGCCTCTATAGCACCCAGGCCTGGTAGGGGGAACTGACCGTGTGTGTTACTGGCACAGAGTAGCTACAGACCGTGACATGGTGTGGTTCATGTGCTCACCCTGAGGTTGAGGTGGGGCACCCAGCACCAGGTCCGCATCACCTGGCTTGGTTGAGATAGGCTGTGCTACATATCCCCATCAGTGCCAGTGTATGATAGGTAGTCTTTGTAGACACACCTAGGATACACCTGTGTCCATCTGTATTTCTCAGTCACGTCTAGCCCTTGTGGACTATGATGCACCCAGAATAGTGCATATCTTGTGTACTTGCCATTGTCACATGTTATAAGGGAAGGGTGGTGTTTGAACCCCAAAGCGGATTATGTAGCACCACCCAACCCGCCCTCTGTGAAACAGGGTAGGGGACAGGATCTCCCACCACCAGATCCACATTCTATAGTTCAGCAATGGTGGCAGTAGAGGGGACCATCAACCCCAGTCCTGCTGGGGAATAGGCATCCTACAGGGCAGTCAATGCAGATCTGTACACATCACATAGGGCATTGGCAGAAGGCCTGGAAAAGCTCAGCTGCTCCCCACCATTGTCTGACATTCACCAGCAGATAGCACGGTTAAGGTGTTCCAGCCATACACATGCTAACTGCAGACAGTCTGCTATCTAGCACATATTACATGTCTCTGGAAAAACTGTGTGCACCCAAAAAGGGGATGTGAGCACACACACCAAGCAGGTATATCAGTGATTGGACCCCAGACAAGGGACACCATAGATATCACCTGAAAGAAATACTGTATAGCACTACGGGGGAACCTAGCCATGACCCCCCTCCCCCACCCCAGCAAGACATGCTGTGGCCACCCTGTCCGTGCAGTTGGTGGTCGGGTACTTCAATGTCCCAGTCATTGACTTATGCCGTGTGCAGATGCATCCTGCCCAGGCCGCCCTGTCTGGGACATACCCACAGTACCTTGCTCCTCATTATGCACATTGGCAGGCTAACACTGGAAACAGTGCAAGCATTGTGGGCTCAGTAAGGTGTAGGCAGCCACAAAACACTGGATAGACATACACACACTCTCACATCTATATCATCATTGTGCAAACAGAAAGGTGGTTGGCAGCCCTAGCCGCCACACCAGTCCTGGGCACAGTGCAGGCATTGCTATGGTACTCAATACTGTTAGGGTCACTCCCCGGGATGGTAAACACTGTCAGAAACAAAAACTGAAACACACTCCACAGATATCAAAAAGGTTGCTAATATGAATCTCTGTTAACAAAGTGTGTTTAACTTAGGATTTGTTATCTGACATTAATCATAGCAACCTTTTGATATATGTGGTACATGTTTATAAGTTTAAGACGGCATTGCTGAGGTATGCAGGTGCTAGTATTGGTAGATGCTGCTCCGCACATGGCCCAACAGTCTGACTCTCCATGAGGCAATGGATAGTGGACCCTGTAGGTGTGGGTGTTTGTGCCCCTGTTGGCCGCTGCTCTAGGGCAGAGGTTCCCAACTCCAGTCCTGGTGGGCCAAACACAGTTCAGGTTTTCATGCTGTCCCTAATGAATATGCATGGATACATTTGCATACAATGGGGCGGAGCATACAAATGCATCACAGACATTTGTATTAGGGGCAGCATGAAACCTGAATGGTGTTTGCCCCTCCAGGACTGCAGTTGGGAAACTCTGCTCTAGGGATTGCACATGTTTATGGTGTATGTGCTCTGTAGGGTAAAATATAGGCGTTTATGGCATGTTTATTTTATATGCAATAAAGGTTCCGTCTTTCTTGCCATGATTTAGTACTGGGTAAAATATAGGGACATGGTCAGCAGGAGCCACAGCTGGGACTTGAACCTGTGACCTTCTGCTGCTGGTTATACTGGCTGTGTGTACTGCACCAAACTGTTGTCACAGAGGCAGATCATTCCCTGGGGATACCATGACTGTTCGTCAGACAGACCTTGTCTGTTGCAGTGCACGGCACCCACCTAAACAGGGCTTGGCCTTGGTCTGTTTTGTTCAGATGCCACTGCCCCCTCCACCACCAGCACCCCTCAGCCACCATGCTGACATGCCCTTGTGCCAGTGGTGCTGGTGGTATGCAGTCCCAGGCCATCCAGTGTTCTGGTAGGCGGCTGCCTATGGTGCATGATATGGGGAAGGGATGCCTGCATAGACATCCACGCTTCCCCCCGGCACCGCCTGCCAATGTTATGCGCCCTTTGGGGTACTTGCTGGGTACTGTCCCCTGGGACACTGTGGGACACACATGCGTGGACATGTTTGTCCTTGGTCAGTTGCTGTCTTGCTGGTTTTCTGTTTCTACATTCCTATGTGTCACCTAGGCATCTGCCTAGTCCACCCTGTGCCCCAGCGGCCCCACTGCATGTCCCGCCTGCAGCCCTCTGTACCCCATCTGCAGCCTCACCGTCATGCCCTTTCGTACTTGGGCACTATGCTGTTGCTGCACATGTATCACTACTGTCACTTTTCTTGTTTCCCTGCCTTTGCTGCACATTGCTGACTGAAATGGTTTCTCTCTCCTGCAAATGTGCCTCTAACGCGAGGTTTTCACTAGCGTTAATTTTCAGACCTTCATTTCACAGCGTTAGTTTGCCTGGAGCCTCTCCCCGCCTACTCTCCGCCCATTGACCCCCTTCTCTCCACCCTCTGGAGCGACTTACTCCACCCTCTGTGCGCCTTAACGCCACCGGAGACGTTATTGCGTGACAAGTAAAGTTATCGCATGGTAATTTAACATTATCACGTGATAATGTTACTTATTGCACGATAACGTTACTTATTGCGCGATAACGTCGCAGCTGCGATGTTAGCGCTGTTTAGTAAACATACCCCTAAGTGACCAGTTTTCTTCTGTCGCTTTTTCCCATGTGCATATTTGTGTGATGGCTCCTCCTCCTCATTCAGATTTTAGAATCGGCTCCACTTTTAGTATAACCATTTTTAAAATAGCTCCATAATTCTAGACATTTCAATTCTGATCTCCACAACCTATCTAAAATATGCCTTTTAGTTTTTAACTGTGCAACAATTTATATAGCCAGAAATATTTGGTAGCCAATATTTTGAGATCCAAGGACTTATGTGACTGGCGCATGTTTGTTTAATTTTGTGAATATTCAGCAAGATGTGCATATTGTGGCAGACAGACGGTGCTCTCACGTAGGTTGGTGATTTTCACACTGTCCTTGCTTGACCTTTTCTCTGTTGTGCTTGGTCAGATGGCATTAAACAAGTTCTATGAGGCAGTCTCTCAAAATATAAAAGAATGCTTTACTATCTCAGCAACAAATATAACCTTTTTTATCACACTTCACCACCTCAGTTACACGCACTGCGCTTCTGTTGAAACCACTCAAGTCAATTGCATCTGAAATGTGTCCTTTCTCAGTGCAGGTAAAATATTGTAGCCCCTGTTTACTAAAGCATGGAAAGATTTGCAGTTTACCATATCTAATTGCCCAAATTAACACGAGATAACTATAAAATCTCTGTTTTAATTGTTGAGGACATGTCCATCAGTTTCCCATTCAGTTCACCTAGAAAAACATTTGTAATGCATGTTAATTTTATTGCAGATATCACAATACACTTAGCTGCACTTGTTCAGGTAGTGTTAACTGCAACATGTTATCTACTGCAGTAGCTATTTATGTGTTAACTAAGGTGCAGTACCCACACATTCTAGCTATTAACACAGCAAATAGCATATGTTCATTGAAATACTACATTACAAGCCCGTTTCCCTAAGGGGTATGTCTGGGCCGTCTGGACGGCCCTGAGCAGGGTAGGTCTATTTGGACCCTATTCTGCACTGTGGGAGCAAGACAGCCCAACGGGTGCAGGATTGGGACTGTGGAGACAGCCCACCATGCCCTTACATCACTGTGGGGATGTCCTCCTTGTGGCTCAATCTGCCCGCTGCCTCGGACCCCAAATTTCCCCACTGCTCAACTCCGACGGGGCAGCCGGGATCTGGATCAGGCAGCAGGGACTAACCCTGCTCTGCGCTATTACTGTGGGGGACTGGCTGGCCAATCTGGGAGGAAGGCTAGCACATCCTCTGAGGAGGAATAAGCTGGACGTCCCCCTGGCTAACTCTGAACATACAGGGCAGTCACCAGAATTGGCCCTGTATATCCAGGGTTCAGCCCCGCCCAGGCTCCAACTACTCTTTATCCCGTCCCCCGCAGCATGCACAGTGGCTCTGTATGTGCAGCAGGGCCGGGAAGCAGAATCGGCTGAGAGCGGATAGCAGGGCTGGACATTTCATCAAGACGTCAGGCCCTGCCATTTGCCTTACAGAATCAGGGCCTGCCTGTTAATGCAGCGCTTATGTTAACTGTTAGCATGCATTCATTGCCATCTTAACAGCTAATACATCTAAGAGGCCCTTTTGCTAAATGTGTTAACTGAATGTTCTGCCATGGCAGTTAATGCAGTTAACGCCATTCATGCATTAGGGTGTCAAATGGGTGACCTAGTGGCAGAGAGTGAACATGGTGGCATAATACCATTGATGCAGAGCTACATATTGCATTCCGTTGATGTTGTCATTTGCGGGGTTCACCTCATACCACCTCGATAGGTGGAGGTAAGTGAATCCGTGGTAACAGCGCCTTGAGTTAGGGTAGTTATCTGAGCATTAACTGTTGGGAACATGCTGGTCACACCCTTGACAGTAATGATGGAAGCTTTGAACATTAGTTTTTGTGTTAAATGTATTTACAAGACCTAATGCACTTTAGTAAAAAGGTCCCTTACATAATGCACATACTTTTAGTTGAATTAAGTGTAAGAGTTTTGGATTTATTTATTTAAATAGTAGTATTCAGCTGAAGGTGAGCAGCTCAGGCCCCTGGGGGCTTACAGTCTATATTGTACCTGATGCATATTTTGGTTGGGAGATGAAAATAATGAGTGTGAATTGCTTTTTCAAATCTATTCACATTTTTCATGAAAAGTACCTTCGGATAAAGTGAGCGATAAAGCTCATGGGTACATTGCACCCTCAGCAAATTTCAAAGTACAATAACGTGCAAATTTTCTTATAAAAATGGGTAATATCTGTGGGTAAAACATATCCACAGAATTTGTTCTACAATGCATAGTTTGTAAAATGCCCCCTCTAAAGCCAAAATAATTAAACTTTCTTTCTCTAAGTACAAAGTGGGGCATATCCAAAGCATTTTAACTGGTTGTCAGACCCCCAACTGGCTGAAACGCAAAATCCCCATATTCAGCGTCACTTTCTGGATAATGCCTGCTGAATAAAGCCATAGACAGCAGGAAATAGGCCTGCTTAAAGCTGGAGCAGTTTGTGGGTGGATCAGGCGTGGTCCTTGTTGCTTTCCAGCCAGCAACAACAACCAGGCACTAATGAGGAGTAGCCTGATGGTTAGAGCACTGGCTTGGGAACCAAGACACCAGCATTTGATTCCCAGTAGCACTCCTTCTGGCTTTCAACAAATCACTTAACCCTCTGTTGTCTCAGAAAAAGCCAAGCTGTCAATGTCCCTGTTTAATGTACATTTCCAAGTTTAAGTTCAATATAAACTGCTTAAACTGAAATGATAAAGTGGTATAAAAAGACAGTCAAATAAATATCTTGATGGCTGTCCTAGTTTCAACTGGTTTTCACTATCCATTTAGTGGCTGAATATCACTGCTGATCAGACAGCAATAGCACTGTCCAACTGTTGAAAACTACCAAATGTTGGATAAGTTCTGGCACTGTATATCTAGTATGGATAAAGAGGCAGCGGCTATGTACTTTGATAGTGCCTAACCGCCACCACTGAATATCTGCTCCCAAAAGTCTAGGTTTCTACCTTGACATTTTCTGCATGATTTATGGCTTGGCATTCCTTGGTACTCTATCTAGCGTTTGGGTTACAGCTGTTTTCATGTCTTAAGGTGAATGCTTTCCACTTTAGGGCACCTTATTTCTCCTTAGGGCACCTTGTCTCACATTAGGGAACCTTGTCTTCCCTTAGGGTGCCTTGTCTCACAGTAGGGCACCTTGTCTCATCTTAGGGCACCTTGTCTCACATTAGGACACCTTGTCTCACCTTAGTGTGCCTTGCCTCACATTAGGGCACCTTGTCTCCCCTTAGGGTGCCTTGTCTCACATTAGGGCACCTTGTCTCACATTAGAGTACCTTCTCTCCCCTTAGTGCACCTCGTCTTACATTAGGGCACCTTGTCTCCCCTTAGGGTGCCTTGTCTCAAATTAGGGCACCTTGTCTCACATTAGGGCGCCTTGTCTCACATTACTGTAGAGCACCTTGTCTTACATTAGGACACCTTGTCTCACCTTAGTGTGCCTTGCCTCACACTAGGGCACCTTGTCTCCCCTTAGGGTGCCTTGTCTCACATTAGGGCACCTTGTCTCACATTAGAGCACCTTCTCTCCCTTTAGTGCACCTCGTCTTACATTAGGGCACCTTGTCTCCCCTTAGGGTGCCTTGTCTCAAATTAGGGCACCTTGTCTCACATTAGGGCGCCTTGTCTCACATTACTGTAGAGCACCTTGTCTTACATTAGGGCACCTTGTCTCCCCTTAGGGTGCCTTGTCTCATAGTAGGGCACCTTGTCTCACATTAGGGCACCTTGTCTCATCTTAGGGCACCTTGTCTCCCCTTAGGGCACCTTGTCTCATAGTAGGGCACCTTGTTTCATCTTAGGGCTCCTTGTCTCACATTAAAGCACCTTGTCTCACCTTAGGGCATCTTGTCTCACATTAGAGCACCTTGTCTCACTTAGTGTGCCTTGTCTCAAATTAGCTACCCACTAAAAGTCCACCAGAAATATATAAAACCTGCTCCTAGTCTGTTTTATTTTTTTGTCGAAGCGAGCCGGAGGAAGGTCGATATGGAAAAACGACCCTCTCCAGATGGCTAGCTACTTTTTAATCAATTAGGTTCTCCACCCAAAATTGTGAATATTAAACACACTTAGCTGACCATTGAAGACCACATTCAAAAAGTCCACTCTCACTCGCTGCTCAGAAGAAGACTAGTTGGCACGACGTGCACGTTTCGGGCATTTGCCCTGTATCAAGTGCTTGACTCAAATCTCCATAGATGGCAACGATGCTGTCGAACGCCGTCAGCGCGGCTCAGGTTGAAACAGTAACAATGACTGAATGGGCGCATTTTAAAGGGAGAAACAACCAATCAGAGCAGGAGGATCCCCACCAAACAGGGAAAACCCTGCCCTAATTGGATAACTAGACAAAGCAACGTCACAGGACGCTCAACCAATCGATCTCACAATTGAGGCCACTTTGTTCTACCGTATCCATTGAAAAAATCCATTTTTGTTCCAGCCACTGAAGTCTATTTTCTCTGTCGCCACCACACAGATTCAAGGGAACATGATCTAAGATTGTCCAACGAAGATCCTCAAAAACATGATGGAAAGCAAGACAATGGGACAACCTGTTTCAACCTGAGCCGCGCTGACTTTTTGAATGTGGACTTTTTGAATGTGTCTCAAATTAGGGCACCTTGTCTCACATTAGGGTGCCTTGTCTCACATTAGAGCACCTTGTCTTACATTAGGGCACCTTGTCTCGCCTTAGGGCGCCTTGTCTCACAGTAGAGAACCTTGTCTCATCTTAGGGTGCCTTGTCTCACATTAGAACACCATGTCTCAAGAAGATCAACAGTTGGGAGGGCTCAAAAAATATATAGGAAAACGACTGATATTTAATCAAACACTTACAAGGATATCTAAGGAAAAAGGGACCCCCCAACTGTTGTATACCAGGACGTAGGAGGAGAAACTCTCTTCTCCTTTTTTGAGTTTCACGAACAAGATCAGGATACATTCAAACCAGTAAACCTTTAAAGCGAACATTTCTCTTTAAAAAAAAATCTTCATTAACCAATCGTTATCTGATAATAAAGCTAGGGTAATCAAAAGTGTAGTGGGCTAGGGAGGGGGCAGAGAAGAGGCAGGGTTTAGAAACACCATTCTTTACCACCTCCTTTTTAGAGGGAGGAAGATAGTAAACTATCACTAACCGTGGGTAAGTTTCAGGAAGAATACCTAAGATATCAGTCAAGTAACTACGAAGCATATCTCTAGGAAGTACTAAGGCAGCCTGAGAAAAGTTCACCAACTGTAAATGTTCAGCTCTCGCTGAGTTCTCTAAAAGATAAAGTGGTATAAAAGACATGTTAAAAAGACATACATTAGTGGCTGTGGGGGTTATTTTTAAAGTCTGAGTTGTGATTTGGACGTCTTCACATCCAAATCAATACGATGTCTTTGCAACCATTTTACAAATGACTTTTAAAGATGTCCCCACACTGATGATGTCCAAGTAGGCAGGGGGTGTGTGGTGAAGGCATGTCCGGGGAGGTGCAATGGACATACACATCCCCATTTGATTTCAGACAGAGACATCAGCAATGTCCATGTTTAGACCTGTTCCAGGCATGAATAGGTATCAGGAAAGTGCTTGTTTGGCCTTAAAACATCCAAAAAGCATAGAAAAAGGTGGAGAGTGAAGTAACTAGCCTAATATCACAAGCGCCCACACTGGGATCTAAAACCCTACTATGCTGCTCCTAACCCACTACTCTAATCCTTATACTATTAGATGTCTCTGTTTGAAAGTGCTATTCTGGGGATGTCTATGTAGATGTTTCCACAGGCATTCATATTGGGCATGTCCACACCTGTGAAATCATGACTGAACTTGCACACGCCTGCTTTTTTTTTCAGACATTCTGACTTTGATGTCCCAGATTGCACTTGGGCATCCTTTGTAAAATGTGCTTTCATACCTCTAAATGAGCAAAATAATGACATGATTGCATATTATTAAATTTAACACTGCCACACTTTTTACCTTTACTAGATTTTATGTAAACTCTTTCATTCAGCAATTTGCATTCTAAATTTTATTTATTTAACAACTCTTTTATACCGCCGTATCTACTAGTCATGGCAGTTTACATAGAACTGATAGGAAACTTACATAGAACAATTCTTAGCAAAGTAAACTGAGTCAATTCAACTATGTCACATTTAACAAAGCAACGGAGTAAACAGTAGAACACAAACCTTGGAACCTTTGGTAATAAAGCTAACTGCACAAAATCATATACAACCTTGGAAAACAAAGATATCTGTACAAAGTAGAGACAGCAAGGAAAGAGCTGAGGTCGCTTTGTGGACTGTATGGGTGATGTGTTTGTGGGCTTGGTGAAGAGTCTGGAGGCAGGTATTAAGAGTTATGGTCATTGTTATGGTCACTGTTCTATGTGTAAGAGACTATTCAGGTGTGGCTAAGTGTATCTGGATAATGGGTGGTGCTAAATTTTCTGAGTCAGTACTTGTGAAATTTAGCCTGCTATCCGAATGACTAGCCAGCTAAAAATTAGGCTGTATTGAAAATCTAAAAACTGTGGGCCCGATATTCAGCGGCGGCGGTTAATGCTGCTAATGCAGCTAGCCTCTGCCGTTAGCATTAGACCCAGATACTCAATTCCGGGTATTGACTATCCGAGTTGCCTGAATTGCCATGAAGCTAACAAGAACTTCCATCAAACACAAGGTGTGCTGCAAGGTTCCTTTTTGTCATCCCTCAAGTTCAATATATACATGCAACCCATTTGCAGTATCATCAGATCATTTAACGTGAGCTGTTTGATATATGCTGATGACATACTCTTATACATGCCGTTCTCCACAGATCAAATGGACCTTACACCCCTGGTAGACTGTTTCAATGCGGTCTCAGAATGGCTCCAATCTCAAAACCTCTGCATTCAGCACAAGAAAACGGAGGTGCTCTTCATCGCGAGAGACCCCAACTTTACTCCTCCATCCCATGTAAGAGTCAAGGAAGCTGACCTGCAAACTAAAGACACAATAAGATACCTTGGAGTCACCTTGGACCAACGTCTTGATATGAAATCACACATAGGCAATATTGTAAAAGCTGTATATTTCAAAATCTGTACGCTCAGGCATCTGCGCCCCTTATTGGATCCGGACGACTTCCGGACTATATACCAAGCTCTAATCTTACCCCATTTCGACTTTGCCAATGCCATCTTACAAGGTCTCCCTCAATCTACACTGAGCCCGTTACAGCTGGCCATGAATGCTGCAGCAAGGGTCCTCCACGGAGCCTCCAGAAGTGACCACGTGACTCCTATCCTGAAGCAGCTTCACTGGCTCCCTATACACGGAAGGCTTATCTTTAAGACATTACTCCTCTCATTCAAGGCCATCAATGGCCTTTCATCTTCTTCACTTACAGAACTCATTCACAGAGTGCCTCCCAACAGATCCAGAAGAGCAACAGCTGTAAACTCGCTAATAACCCCAAAGGCCTTGACAAAATGCAACAGTACAACGGCAAATAGGGCCTTCAGTCTTTGCTGGAATACTCAAATACTGGAATGCTCTACCATCCGACATTCGGGCCATTGTAGACCTAACTCAGTTCAGGAAGGCACTCAAATACCACCTTTTCCTCCAATACTACCCAGTCAGCAATGAAATCTAGGTAACCCCACATATGAAAGCAACCATATGTTATTTCCGATATAGTGTCAGCACCCCGCCTGCAGATTTATGTACATATTCTACTCATGTTATCTTAGCTTTTACTCATGTTCTTTGTAAATATTTTATGTATATAGGTCACCCATGTTATCCAAGTTTGCACTCCTGTTCTCTGTAAAACCAAACAACTTGTTGTTCTGGTCATTTTGTTATACTGTAAACCGCGCTGATATCGAATAGTGCGGTATATAAGAAATTGTAATAAATAAATAAAATAAAATAAATAAGGCAGGGGCAATATTCAGTCTCTGCCTGGCTAACTTCAGCGGTGAAAGATAGGCCAGCTTTTACTCCATCTGACTTTCACCACATTACAATAACCATCGGGTGCCACCCCCACACCACCCCCAGAACACACCGACGCTAACCGGTTAGCACTGGGGCATGCAGCAGAAGTACCAGTGGATATTCAGCAGCACTAACCTATAGACTATGCATTTTTGCAAATAAAGAAGCAATGCAAACCTGCTTATCCAGAGCAAGGAATATAGCCTCCAAAGTGAAGCATTTACAGAGTCACACAAAAAATTCCCCATCACTTCATAATAACTAAAACAGAGTAGTTACTCAGACTACAGTTTAGATGGTAAGCCCTCTGATAATTCACTCTGAGATGGGACTTGGAAAAGGCGAGTAATTAAATCTAAAAAGCTCAATCCAAAATTCAGAGATCTCAGCTGCCACCTCTTTGTCCATTCGCCAAGGGAATTTATATCCATGTGTGGTTAAGATGCATGCTTAGGGGAGCTGTGTTTCCAAGATGGCTGCATGAGGAGGGTGCTGTGTTTTCCTCTTGATGCCGAAATGTAAAGGGAAAGCTTGATGCCAGTTGTGGTCCTATGGACCGTTTCATCACAGTCTCCGAGTCTGAGCAAGGGAGATTCATGCGGGCTTTGCAGGGGAGCCGTTGGAGGATTTGGCTCTCCTGTCACCACCTTCTGTCACTGTTGCCCCTGGCCCACCGGCTGGTGTGGTTGTGGAGCCTAAAGGTGGTATCCCATGCATGTCACCACAGAGAGCAGGCACGGGAGGGAAGTGAAGCAGTTGCCTTCTGGGTCTTCTGGAGGAAGCGAGCTGGCGGGTGTACCATCCCCGGTCAAAGGGGAGTTTGCAAGGGAACGCTTGGCTGCATCTGCAAAAGTCCCTGTATCTTTTGTTCTACCGCACCATTAAAAAAAAAAAAACAAAAAAAACTTTGGATAATATCTGGGAGGCAATCATGTTATCCACTCCCTCAGGGGAGTTCACTCTGTTGAAAATTTTTGTGTCATCTGCAAAAGGACAGACTTTTCCATTCAGTCCTTCAGCAATTTCACTCACAAATACATTGAACAGTGCCAGTCCCAGGACCGAACCCTGGGGCACCCCGCTATTCACACTCATTTCATCCAAGTGAGCTCCATTTACCATCACCTTCTGATGTCTGTCTGTCAACCAATTTCTGATCCAATTTACCACCATGGGACCCTTCCACAAACTATTGAGTTTATTGATAAACTTCCTATGAGAAAAGTATCAAAGGCTTTGCTGAAATCCAGGTAGATGACATCCATCGCATACACACAATCTAGTTCTCTGGTCACCTAGTCAAAGAACTCAATCAGATTTGTTTGGCAAGATTGTCCTTTAGTAAAACCATGTTGCTTTGGATCATGCAACCTGTTGGTTTTGAGAAAGTCCAATATTCGCTCTTTCGGGAGCACCTCCATTACTTTTCCTGCCACCGAGGTAAGGCTCACCGGCCTGTATTTTGTCACTTCTTCCCTGTCACCACTTTTATGAAGAGGTACCACTTCAGCCCTCCTCGAGTCCTGAGGAATCTCTCCTGTTTCCAAGGAACTGTTAAAAACATCCTTTATTGGCCCTGCAAGAACCTCTCTGAGCTCTTTCAGTATCCTGGGATATATCCCATCCGGTCCCATGGTGTTGTCCATTTTCAGTTTTGCAAGTTGTTCTAACACATCATCTTCAGTGAATGGTGTGGTATCTACTTCATTACCATTTTTATATTTGGGAGTCACAGGTGGTCCTTCTCCAGGATTTTCTTTAGTTAAAACAGAGCAGAAGTATTTGTTTAGCAATTTCGCTTTTTCAATGTCACGTTCCACGAGTCCGTTCTCAGCACTTCTGAGTCCTGCGATTCCACCTCTGATTGTCCTCCAAATCTACCTGAAGAAAGTTTTGTTGCCACATTTCACATCTTTAGCCATCTTTTCCTCTGCCTTTGATTTTGCTATCCTTATTTCTCTTTTTGGCTCTTTTAGTTTGATCCTGTATTCCTTTCTGTGTTCTTCTGTTTGCAAGCTTTTGAATTTTGTGAAAGCTGTGGTTTTTGCCTTTATTTGAGCAGCCACTTCTTTTGAGAACCAAATAGGTTTCCTTCTCCTCTTGTTTTTATTTACTTTTCTTACATATTCATCTGTTGCCCCTTTTATTGTCACCTTTAGTTTAGCCCATTGCAATTCCACATCCTTTTTGCCCTCCAGCCCTGCAAACTCCACCTTCAGGTACTTGGCCATTTTACTGAAGTCAGTGTTTTTGAAGTCTAGGACTTTGAGTTTGCTATGATTGGACTGCACCTTGGCTTTTATCTCAAACCACATCATGTGATGATCGCTGCTGCTCACAGGGGCACCCACCCGGACATTCAACACGCTATCACCGTTGGTGAGCACTAAATCCAGTATTGAGCTTTCCCTGGTTGGTTCCATTACCATTTGTCTAAGTAATGCATCTTGGAAAGCATCCACAAATTTTTTACTTCTTTTCAGATTTGCAGAAGGAGTACTCCAATCCACTTCGAGTAGATTAAAGTCACCCAATATGATCACTTCCCCCTTTGTGGCTATCTTTGCAATATCTGTAATCAATTTGTTATCTATTTCTTCGATTTGAGTCGGAGATCTGTAGCCTACACCAGTATGGATGACAGTGCCATCTCCTCTTTCCAACACAATCCAGAGTGCTTCTTCTTTTCCCCTTGCCCCCTGCATTACAGTAGCTTTAATATTGCTTTTGACATATAAGGCTACTCCTCCTCCTTTTCCACTTTCTCTGTCTCTTCAGCTCTGGCTATATCCCATTCATGTGATTCATTAAACCATGTTTCTGTAATGGCCACAATGTCCAAGTCCATTTCCACCATTAGGGCTTCCAGGTCAGGAACTTTGTTGGCCAAGCTTCGAGCATTTCTGCTCATTGCTTTCTAGCATTTAACTGGCTTGCATGCATTTTGCATTGATTTTGTTCTACCCACTTCTTCCCACTTGTCATTGATGTGTGGTTTAAAAGTGTGGCCTTTTCTGATGTTGTTCTGCTTTTGCCGGGAGTGACGTCCTGAACTTGTCCTTCCCCATCTATCACCCCCTTTCTCTAGTTTAAATGCCTGTCCACATACTGCCTGAATTTTTCACTTAGGATTCTTTTCCCTGCGATGGAGAGATGCAGTCATCAGCACAGTATAGTCTCTTGTTGGTCCATCTGTTTCCCCAGTTGCCTATAAATCTGAATCCTTCTTGTTTGCACCAGGTCTGGAGCCATGTTTATGCAATGCAGACTTTCTGCCCACTTACGAAGAGCAGGCAGAACTTCTGAGAATGCTACAGTGTTAACAATGGGCTTGAGTTTCTCTCCCAGAGTCTGGAAGTCCCTTTGAACTGCAGAGTCACTGTTTCTAGCCAGGTCATTTGTACCCAAGTGAATGACAACATCAATTTGGAGTGCGCCCTTTCTGTGCTAACTACATCAACAATTTGGTTTGTATTCCTGCTGGCTGAAGAACCTGGGAGGCATTGGACTCTCTTCTCTCCTTTGAACTGCATTCCCAAGTTTGTGCCTCTGATGATGGAATCCCAAGTAGTAGTAGTTTTCTGTTTTGTGATTTTTTCTTTATATCTGTTGCTTTATCAGTAGATTGGGCATTGACTGTCTCATTTAAGGGCCCTTCAATTTCCGTGGATTGGGCATCCTCATTAACCAAGGCACAGAAGGCATTATGCATTAATATCTCTTGATAGGGTGTCTCTGTGTTACAGGTTACAACTTACCAGATCCCACTATGATCCATTTGTTCCTGGGATGTTTCATTCTTTGTGGGAGCAGTGGTGGACTTAGTTTGGTTTGTATCCTAGAAGGTGTGTTTCATTGCAGCTAATTCTTCCCTTAGTAGAATTCTTTATGCATAGCAGCTAACTTGAGGCATATAGGGCAAGCTCTTATGTTCCAAATGATTCTTATCAGAATGAAAGCACCACAGTTATTACACTGAATACACGACATGTTGATTTAGCAGTCCTAGGAGAAGGAGAAGAAAAGTTGTGTTTAACACCTAATTAAAAGGATAGATGTCAACGAGGAAGAAGCGTCCACCATGGATGTTATTAATGTCTCAGAGATCTTACAGACTCCTGGGCTAGCAGTAATACAAACTTCTACTTTGTTGCTAACATTTGCTTTATCATCAGATAGAGACTGGTTGCTTAGACTTTATTATACCAAATGGTCTGTGCTCTTTTATAAGCAAAAAACCTTTGATTTTCCCAGATGTCTCTAAAGATACACAAAAATGGCAGAAACAGTTTTTGCTGTTAAGACCGGGTGTTTTGAAGCTGGGTGCTACCTTTTACCTGAGATTCCCATGTAAATGTATTGTGGTCTATAGGTTGCAACCTGCGGATCATTCTGCGTTTATTAATGCCAGAATGCCTATTACTTCTTCTTCTTCCGATAGTGATGGGCTGGGGTGATGATTGTGTGTTTAGTAGTGGGTAGTTTTGGATTCTCCGCAGCTTTCTTGTTTTCCTTTGTTCTTTCTTGGATATTTATTTATTTAGACATATTTATATACCACCTTATCCTTCAATCAAAGTGGTCACATCACAATTGGAGGGTTGCATTTAACATGAGGTTACTTAACAACATTTAGGGGCATGTTTACTAAACTGCGGTAATGTCATTCACGTTAGGTTCCGCATTGATGAAACAGATGCCCATATGAAGGAGTGGGCGGGACAGCACTAAAGCTGTGTCAGATAAGGTGCATTATAAGGCACATAAGAAGACACGTTAGAAGGCATCCTATGAGGCACAGTACAAGGCACGTTATAAGGCACCTTATTAGGCGCAGTACAAGGCACGTTTATGGTGTATGTGCTCTGTAGGGTACAATATAGGCGTTTATGGTGTGTTACTTTTATCTGCAATAAAGATTCTGTCTTTATTACCATGGCTTAATAAGGGTAAAATGAGGGGACATGGTCTGCAGGAGCCACAGCTTGGACTTAAACCTGTGACCTTCTGCCCCTGAGTAAACTGGTTGTGTGTACTGAACCAAGCTGTTGCCACAGAAGCAGGCTATTCCCTAGGGATAGCATTACTGTTCATCAGACAAACCTTGTCTGTTGCACTGCCCGCCACCCACCTGAACAGGGCTTGGCCTTGGTGTGCTGTGGGCAGATGCCACTGCTCCCTCCACCACCAGTACTCCTCCGCCACCATGCTGACATGCCCTTATGCCGGTGGTGCTGGTGGTGTGCAGTCTCAGGCCATCCAGTGTGACAGTAGGCGGATGCCTATGGTGTGGGGTCTGGGGTAGGGGTGCCTACATTGACATACGCACTCCCCCCCCCCCGGCACCACCTGTCAATGTTATGTGCCCTTTGGGGTACCTGCTGGGTGATGTCCACTGGGGCACTGTGGGTCACATACTCGTTGCCATGTTTGCCCTTGGTTAGTTGCGGGCTTGCTGTTTTTCTGTTTCTGAGTTCCTATGTGCCACCTAGGCATCTGCCTGGTCCACCCTGTGCCCCAGCTGCTCCACTACATGTCCCGCCTTCAGCCCCCTGTGCCCCATTTGCAGCCTCACCGTTGGGCCCACTCATACTTGGCCACTATGCTGCTGCTGCTGCACATGTATCACTACTATCACTTTTATTGGTTTCCCTGCCTTTGCTGTACATTGCTGACTGAAATGGTTTCTCTCTCCTGCAATTGTGTGCTAACACCAAGTTTTCAGTTACGTTAGGATTCAGCCCTTAATTTCTCCACGTTAGTGTGAATGGGGCCTCTCCCCACCCACTCCCCGCCATTGACCCCTTCTCTCCACCCGCTCTCCTCCCTTTTCTGGCCTTAACGCGGCCAGGAACGCATCCTTGTCAGCCTAGTATGCCAGTCAGCCCCACTGCATCATCTACGTGACACTTCCTTTGCCAATTTGGCAAGAACAACATACTGTCCTTTCTTAATGGGGCACCATGCTGTTGCTGCCAATGGAACACTACTATCACATTTGTGGGAAGTCTGGTGGATGAATCACATTGCATACATTTAAATAGGCTATTTCCCCTCAGAAAGAGCCCTTTCTGTGAGGTTTCAGTTGGCGTTAGGGTTCCCAGTGCTGGGGGTTCTAACATATGGTACAATAACCCTGCGTTAGAGGAGTAGACCCCATCCTCACCCACTCTCCACCCTATTTACACCCACCCTCCACCTCCTTTCACCTTAACACTAAGGGCCACACTTCCGTACATTAATCTAGCATTACCGGCATTTTCCGCTGTGTTAACCACTCATGAGTGCCGATAACACGTGTTAAAGGGCTCCCTTACTGCCCTTTAGTAAACATACCCCTTAGTATTTTAGGGCTCACTGCAATGTTTAATGTTCTGCCTTTTCCTAGGTAAAGACTTTGATGTGTGAGGATTGGAAGCTAGTGTTGCCATAGAGTATAGATTTGCTTCAGGTCCCGAGCAATTTTTTTGTTAACGTTTTGTATTACTTCACAATATGCCTGGTACTAAGAGGGTTTATGTTGCTGTTACTCAGATGATACTAAGTGGGAAATATCCTAGCTCTGTGTGGTACTCATTTTTGAAGGAGGTGCTGTGGAGGGGCTCTGTGAATACAGAATATATATTTGGATTTAATATAGTATGGAGAAGAATATGTGTGTTGGAGGATTGAGGAGAGGACTGTGATTCAGTGGGGGTTGAATAGTGCAACCTCTTGTACTCTTCACCTTCCCCCTACCCCAATGTAGCCAGCAGATGCTGAAGCTTGCACTGCTGCCATCACTACAGTTATTTTGGAGGGTGGGGCTGGTAGTGTGGCAAAGGGCAGGGAAAGAGCAGAGCACATGCATGACATGTGGCAGGTTTTTCTCTTTCAAAAGCTGGCAACCCTATCTGGTAATGAGGAAGAAAACCACTGTCATTATTTAGTCCTTTAGGCCACAATGAACTAACCTGTGAAAACCTTTGTGGGCTAGCAACTGTTTTTGTGATAGTTACGGTAGCTACAGGATACAAATGCGCTACTGTCTCATCTTCATTCCTAAATAGACCTTCTCACAGCAGCAGCTTGGGTTTTAAAGAGGCCACTGACTCCAATTCTGAGGCTCCCTTAAGGATTGTAATAGCTTGTTTCTATTCCCCTACCATAGGGCTGGAACCCTAAAAGCAAACTTATGAAACTCCCATAAAGGACATCTCCAACCCCTCCCACTAAAGTAGGTCTTGAACTTGGAGTCCAGGCTATCAGCCTCTGATTCTTTGGTAGCCCAATCCACTGCTCCTCAGTCCCAATCTTGGCCTCAATGATGGAAAAAAAGAGGGCCTTGTGGCCAAGCTCCATACAACACTAAGTGCATCCTCCTTAAAATTTGGGAAGAGGGTTATGGTCCTCTGGTCCTTCAAATCCCAACTTATCCCATATAATTTATACTTTGAAGACGGCAGTAACAAGCCCCACTCACGCCTGTCCCCTAGATACCATCTTCCGAATGATGTCTTTTGACTACTAGTAACTGCCTGACAGGAGATGTCATTCATCTGGGTGGTGGATTTGAAACAGAAGTAACTGGGAATCACTTCTGATATGTGTACACCATCTAGTTGAATGACATCTCCTGACACCAATAGTATATCAAGAGACATCATTCAGTTAGACGGCTGCTATGGTGGAAAGCAAGAAGGATTGCTCCTGTCACCTTCAGAATTGGGTATTTGCAGTGAGTTGGGGGTTTAATGGCTAGAACTCACTATCCTTTAAAGGGATTAGTGCTTGATGGGATGGCAAAGTTTGGCCACTATTGGAGTGGGAATGGGGCTGGCACGGAGGGTACCAGTTAATAACGGATTTGGTAGGAGGTCCTGGACACTCCACCTACTTTAATGTTATGAGAGTGCAATTTTCCCCTATGGTAGACCCTTAAAGGCCCAGACTTTGCTTTTTGAACTCAAGACCATGGTTGAGTAGGTCTGGAGGTGGGTCACTGGCCCACCTGGAATGCGAAGCCCTCAGGGGGACACTTAATCAGGGCCAATTATGCTTTTAAAACACATGCCCCTACTATGTGAAGCAGGACTGTTCATGGGATTTAATATAGATTTGTTTTTCTTTTATAAGAATGGTAAAGTGAAATATTTTTGACATGCCCATTTTCAAAATATTGTTCATGAATAAGCTGTTTGCATGCATTTGCATTAGAACAGTTTATTATTGTGCAATTTGCATAAACTCCTATGTAAAGTTGATTGTGCAGGAAAGGTTACAAAAATGTTTTCCCTTTTGCAATGTTTTTTTCACAAAATCAGTGTTGTGCTTTATTTTTGTAATTTTGCTTATGATGTGGTATGATGTAATGTATGTTTTAATGAATTGTTGTTGTTTTTATTATGATCACTCATAACTGAGGACATGTGGAATAGATGTCATTTTAAAATACAAATGATGACATGTTTGTGTCCTGCCAGCATTTTTGAGTCTTTAATAAGCAGCATTATTCTTGGCAAAATATAGACAAATCAAAGCTGACTATTTTTCTTGGCCAGGAGCATCAAGGCACTTAAACATGGTTCAATGCGCCTAGCCTCGCTTTTAAAGGGGACAGCATATTTTTAAACAATCCATTGTCAAAGTTCCCTCCCTCCAAGGCCCAACAAACGATCAGTGCCTCAATAGATATCCCTCTCCAAAGGAACCCTAGTCCCTCTCAAAAGACCCCCTCCTCCCGAATCATGAGGCAGACACCCTCCATGCCTGAAGACTGCCCCCTAAGGACACCTGTACTTACCTAGAATAGTCCTTTGTGGTCTAGGGGAAGGCCAGCAGGAGCATGCCCTTCCTGCGAGAACTTGGTTTAAAATGGCCCCCACAGCCCCTAGCGGTAGACTCACGGTACTACTGCAATGGGTCTACTTTTATAAAATTACCTCACATTTATCTGTGTATAATATTAGTACATGAGGTGTAAACTCTACCAGTGATGATGATATTAATAATCTGAAAAGGGCAGCTTGAATCCTGCAGCAGTCCCACTGAGTTGTTTAATAACTTTGAGGAAGCCTGGACCTAAAAGTGTTTGCTGAACAATACACACGTAGACATAGGAAACAACAGTGACACAATAATTAGCCCATAGCCAGTGATGCATGCAGAATATTTCCTCTTTTAGAGAGCCTACATGAAAACAACAGCTGCCAAATGGCTTTCATCACCAGAAATGACCACAGAGAGGGTAGGCGACTCCATGCTTTCTCTAGTAAAATTAACAAATTCATCAGAGCTATGCATATGTCCAAGTGGGGATACAGCTACATCCATAAGGTTTTGATTTCTCCTTGTAGTGCTATGCACATTAGAATTAATTAAATGGGCTTCGTTTCCAGCTGTAGTTCGGAGAATGCATTAAGTTATCACTCTGCACACTTCTGTTCTGTGAAAAGCACAGCTTCATGTCTCAGACAATAGAAATTGTTGAATTCCCTTATCCCCCACTCTTCACATTTAAATAGCTTTTAGTCTCCAAAGAAAAAGTATTGACAAACTGGTTATCACATTGTAAATGAATAAGAGCAGATCTTTTAGCAGACAAGGAAAAAATAGCAGAAAACAACAGAAGTTATAATATTATAGCCGAAATTAAAAAAACTAAAATTACAAAGAAAATTCAGTATGACATCTGGCATTGAAAAGGACAGGAGGGAGTTATAGTCCATTATGTCCATTTCCCCTTACCATGTAGTGTTAACCACTCAAGCAGGACTTTGCACTGTGTCATATTCTATGATATTATAGGAAGTAACACTTCTTTAAAACTGTAATTCTAGCTGAACAATAAAAAACAAATCAAAGCATCAAATATGAAGAAAATCTCACCAAAGAAAAAACTACTACTACTTGGAGATGCCATCATCAGAGGCACCAACTTGGGAACACAGTTCAAAGAAGAGAAGATAGTCATGTGCCTACCAGGCTCGACAGCCAGCAGGAAAACAAACCAAGTTGTTGAAGTACTTAGCGCAAAAAGTGAACACTCCAAATTTGGGGGCATGTTTACTAAACTGCGGTAACGTTACATAATGCACGTTTTGTAATGTTAACGATCGTTAAGTAACGTTAACGCGTGTTATGAGACGTTAACAATCGTTAACGTCTCATAACGCGCGTTAACATTACTTAACGATCGTTCATGTTCCGCGGCATGGTAAAACACCGCAGAAGGTGGAGAGAGGGCAGAGAGAAGGGGTCAATGGGCGGAGTGTGGGCGGGGAGAGGCTCCATTCACACTAATGCGCTGATCTGAAGAGCTGAATTCTAATGCGATTGAAAACCTGCCGTTAGATGCACATTTGCAGGGGAGAGAAACCATTTTAGTGTCAGCAATGTACAGCATAGTCAGGAAAACCCACAAAAAGTGATAAGTGTGATACATGTGCACAGAACAAAAGGGCGCATAAACATTGAAAATGACCTCAAGAAACTGGAAAAAAAAACATAAACAAGCTGGCCAATAGTGATATTAATGGGAAACATCAAAACCCCACCTCGGGAAAGCTCC
Organism: Ichthyophis bannanicus; assembly: GCA_033557465.1. Classification (NCBI taxonomy): domain Eukaryota; kingdom Metazoa; phylum Chordata; class Amphibia; order Gymnophiona; family Ichthyophiidae; genus Ichthyophis; species Ichthyophis bannanicus. The sequence goes on from CM066035.1 coordinate 111,026,376, forward strand.
AAAAAAAAGATATTAATAGTGGAAGGGTCTATGCTCCGTCCCCATACAAGGTGAATGAGCCCTAAGTGAAATAGCGCTGATCAGGGTTTTCCCTTGTTATTGGACAGGTGTCCTATGGCATGCACATGTCCTGCAACAGCAGGGTGGGCATGTCGGAACGGGCAACTGGACAGATGCCGGAAAAGGGGATACAGAGGGCCGCAGGCGGCACATGCTGTGGTGCATCTGGGCCACAGTGCGGACTAGGGTGATGCCTAGGTGGCCCATATGAAAGCTGAAACAGCAGAGCAGCCAGACAGCAACTGCTGAAGGCTCAACATGGGCATGACTGTGTTTCCCACAGTGTCACAGGGGATAGTACCCAGCAGCTACCCCCAAGGGCACGGAACATTAGCAGGCGGTGCTGTGGGGAAGCGTGGACACCTATGCAGGCAACCCTACCCCAGAACCCGCACCATAGGCAACCACCTACCCGCACACTGGATGGCCTGAGACTGCGCTCCACCAGCACCACCAGCAGAAGGGCATGTCAGCATGGTGGCAGAGGGATCCTGGTGGTGGAGGGGGCAGTGGCAGCTGCCCAGAGCAGACCGTGGCCTAGCCATGTGTAGGTGGGTGCCATGCACTGCAACAGACAGGCCCTGTCTGACGAACAGTCATGGTATCACCAGGGAATGCACTGACTCTGTGACAACACAGTGGTGCAGTGCACAAAACCAGTGTATTGAGAAGCAGAAGGTCACAGGTTCAAGTCCCAGCTGTGGTTCCTGCCAACCCTGTTCCCATATCTTACCCAGTAACAAACCATGGTAAGAAAGACAGAACCTTTATTTCAGATAACAGAAACATGCCTGGGACACCTACATTTTACCCTACAGAGCACAGACACCATAAACATGCGCATTACCTAGAGCAGTGCTTCCCAAATGCAGTCCTGGAGGACCAAAAATCATTCAGGTCTCATGCTGTCTCCAATATAAGGACATGTTAGCATGGTGGCAGAGGGGTACTGGTGGCGGAGGGGGCAGTGACATCTGGCCGCAGCAGACCATGGCCTAGCCCCGTTTAGGTGGGTGCCGTGCACTGCAACAGACAGGCTCCATCTGACAAACAGTCATGGTATCTCCAGAGAATAAACTGCCCCTGTGGCAACACGGTGGTGCATTATGCACAGCCATTGTGTTCAGGAGCAGAAGGTCACAGGTTCAAGTCCCAGCTGTGGTTCCTGCCAACCCTGTTCCCATATCTTACCCAGTAATAAACCGTGGTAAGAAAGACAGAACCTTTATTGCAGATAACAGAAACATGCCTGGGACACCTACATTTTACCCTACAGAGCACAGACACCATAAACATGCACATTACCTAGAGCAGAGTCTTACAAATGCAGTCCTGGAAGGTCAAACACCATTCAGGTTCCATGCTGTCGTTAACAAGGATGCCTGTGCTGCATTTCTATGCGCCGCCCCCATGGTATGCAGATATCTGCCATGCATATTCATTAGGGACAGCATGAAAACACGAACAGTGTGTGGCCCACCTGGACCAGAGTTGGGAACCCCTGCCCTAGAGCAGCGGCCAACAGGGGCAGAAACACCCGCACCCACAGGCCCCATTAACCGAAGCCTCCAGGAGAGGCAGGTTGTTGGGCCCTGCGTGCATCTCCCAATACTAGCACTTGCATACCTTAGCAATGCCACCCTAAACCTGGGAATACGGTGCACAGCTATCAAAAGGTTGCTATGATCACTGACAGATAGCAATTCCAAAGTTAAGTACAAATTTCTGAGTGAGCTGCATCATATCAACCTTTCTGATGTCTGTGGAGTGTGCTACAGGTATTGTGTCTGACAGTGTTTACCACCCTGGGGAGTGACCCCAACAGTATTGTGTACCATAGCCATGCCTGCACTGTGCCCAGGACAGGTGCGGTGGCCCGGGCTGCCAAACACCTCTATAGTTGCACAATGCTGGCATAGGTGTGGGGAGTGTGTGTCTGTCTATCCAGTGTGTGGTGGCTGCAAACACCCTCCACAGCCCACACTGCTAGCACTGTTGCCAGTATTGGCCTGCCAATGTGCATAATGAGGAGCAAGGTACTGTGGGAATAGCCTGGTTAGGGTGGCCTGGCCTGGATTCATCTGTACAGAGCATAGGGCAATGGCTGGGACATTGTCGTGCCTGGCCACCACCTGCATGGACAGGGTGGCCACAGCATGTCCTGCTGGGAGGTCACTCTCACCCTGACTGAGCAGTGACCACGGCATGGCTGGGTTCCCCCATAGTGATATACAGTGTTTCTCTTAAGTGATATATATGGGTTCTGTTTTCTGGGGCCCAATCACTGACTTATCTGTTTGGTGGGTGTGCTCATATCCCAGGTTTGGGTGCACACATCTCCTCCAGGAACATGCACTATGGACTAGCGAGCAGACTGTCTGCAGTTAGTATGTGTGTGGTTGGAACAACTTGCAGTGTGCAGCGGCTGGTGACTCACTGTGCTTGCTGCTGGAGAATGTCAGATGGTGATTGGGGGCAGCTGTGCATTTCCAGGCCTACTTGTCTGTCTCCATTGCCTTGTTTATGGATGCATACAGATCTGCATTGACTGCCCTGTAGAGTGTCTATTCCCCAGCAGGATGGTGGTTGATGGTCCCTTCTACTGTCACCATTGCAGGGGGTTAGAATGTTGATCTGTTGGTGGGAGATCCTGTCCCCCATCCTGAGCCACAGAGGGTGGGTTGGGGGGGTGTACGTAATCCGCCTGTAGGTCCAAACACCCCCCCTTCACCTAAATCATGTGACCATGGCACCCACACAGGGTATGCACTATTCTGGGTGCATCATAGTCCACAAGAGCTAGATGTGAAATACAGATGGACACAAGCATATCCTAGGTGTGTCTGCAAGGACTACCTGCCCAGATTCTGCCTCTGCCAGCAGCGCCTCTTCCCTGGCTCCTCACAGAGGCAGAATCTGGGCAGGGTCAGGAGGTCCTGGGAGCGCGTCACCAGGAGGTTCAATAGAGGCTCAGATTACCCACGTGAGGTAAGTGCATGGGGACAGGCATCCCAACCTAGGATGTGACAGAGAACACCCTGTAACCAAACCACCTATCAGCCACACACTGCCAGGGAATGTCAGGTGTTGGTGTGTCCAGCTGGGAGGAATGTCTGCCCCCCACACCAACAACAGATCCGCCCTGCCCCCAGGGGGTAGCTGCGACCATCACAGAGATGGTTAACCCAGTACAAAGGTATGGTATTTGGAACTGTTGCAGTGTCAGTGATGTGCCCTATCCACAGGACGCCACAGGCCCACCACAGAGGCCCAATAAACACACAGGGGTATGCCACCTGCCCTTGTCTGTGATTACAAGGCTCAACTATATCCCCAGGATGCTGCAGGCCTCCCTACAGGGGTTTCCCACCCATCCTGTTGCTATGGTATGAGGCCCTGTCTGCGATTACAAGGCTCACCTATATCCCCAGGATGCTGCAGGCCTCATTACAGGGGTCCAACCCCCGTCCTGGTATTATGGTATGTGGCCCTGTCTGCTAATTCAAGGCTCAACTATATGCCCAGGATGCTGCAGGCCTTGCAACAGCGGTCCATCCCCTGTCCTGTTGCTATGGTATGTGGCCCTGACTGTGATTACAAGGCTCACCTTGTCAGACGGCTGCCTGGGTGAGAATGTTCACAGTCTTGGCAAGTGCATATATCAATATGATTTGCAAGGGATTGTGGGAAATGCAGTCCATTCACACCAGACACAGCTGCTCACAATAATTAGTTGTGCTTGAGTGTAAAGCCAATAAGATATTTATTTATGGGGTTATTTCTCCCAACACAGATATGCTTGGTAGCACATAAAACAGGATACTTGATTTCAGTGTTAAACTTGGAAAAACAAAATCAGGAAAACAACAGATGAACTTGTCAGGCAATCAAATGAAAAGAATAAAGACCTGGTTGGTAACAAACTGGTCTTTTCTGTAGACTTTAGCTAATATTTTCTTAGCAGTGTATCAAACAAGCAAAACCCACAAAGAAGGGAAAAACTGTTCTTTTCAGGTTAACTTCTTATATCTTCACACATAGACTCAGAAGTGATTCCCTCAGAGCTCACAAGCAATTAGGTAAGGCTCAATTGCTAGCAGTTACCCAGCTGAAACCCCTTGCTGGCTTGCTTTCTACTGCGTGGCTCAAATCCTACTTCAGGAGCTTTTCTGAGTAGATTAAAGAACAAGTTTGTATTTCTTTGTGATGGTTGATGTACTTTGTAACAGAAAATTACCAAAGGAGTTTAGACAGAGAGCAATCCATATATTCACAGCCTGTATCTAAGACCGCTCCCCCTTCTTCAACAATCATGGGTTCAATATCATGGATTGGCACAGAGGAATTTCTCAATGTAGCACTCTCAGGAGAATACTTGTTTCCCTGCTGTCTTTCAAGGTTATAGCTAGGGCATAGATCAGTGTTCATACCTGAGCTTCCATTGCTGTTAGAGTTCCTCTCTAAATAGCCTGGCCAGTATGTAGTCCAGTTCTTATGTCCAGCCTTCCAATCCAGATCCCTGGACACTGGATCTCTCTTCACATACCTTCTGGCACGGGTCCTAGGGTCCCTTCCAAGTGCAGCCGTCTCCCTCACAGGTACCCTCTGGAGATTCCTAGCTCTGCAGCACCATTCCTCTGGCTTTCCCCAGTCCAATGGTGTATGCTGGCCCTTGGAATACCTTCCAGTATACGTACTGCTCTGGACTCCTTTAGACCTCCCAAATGCTTTTCTCTTCTTTCTTCCAAAGGGTTTCTTTCCCTCTCTGTCCGTCCGGTCTGGCTTCTGTTCCTGATGATCCTCCAGATGATGAAGACGTCCAAGCTGAGGATATCCAAGCTGATTCTGAGGATCTCTCAGATGAAACTGAGGATGAGGATCTCCCAGATGAAACTGAGGATGATTCTCTGTAGAATAAACTCTACCTTTATTCTGCTTAGATGAGTGCTCCACCCTAGCACAGTGCAGCTGTGCTGAATCAGGCCCTGCCCTTTGAGATGAGTGCTTGGGGATTACCTCATAGCCCTCCTGATTGAACACACATTTCCCCACTTCAGTTCCTCTAATGGCTGTTGGAAACCTGGTGCATTCTGGGACTGGTAGTCTTTTATGGAAAAATTCTGTTTTCTTATTTTTACCAAAACTGACAGGTTGCTTGTTCAGAGGCACTTCACCTTTTCTATAGCTCCTTCCTGAGCTATGATAAGCTTCCTTATCACAACCTATATCCCCAGGATGCTGCAGGCCTCGCTACAGGGGTCCATCCCCCGTCCTGGTGTTATGGTATGTGGCCCTGTCTGTGAATTCAAGGCTCAACTATATCCCCAGGATGCTGCAGGCCTCGCTACAGGGGTCTCCCACCCATCCTGGTGCTATGGTATGTGGCCCTGTCTGCGATTACAAGGCTCAACTATATCCCCAGGATGTTGCAGGCCTCACTACAGGGGTACATTCCCCATCCTGGTGCTATGGTACCTGCCCCTGTCTGTGAATTCAAAGCTCAACTATATCCCCAGGATGCTGCAGGCCTCCCTACAGGGGTCTCCCACCCATCCTGGTGCTATTGTATCAGCCCCTGTCTGCGAATTCAAGGCTCAACTATATCTTCAGGATGCTGCAGGCCTCCCTACAGGGGTCTCCCACCCATCCTGGTGCTATGGTATGTGGCCCTGTCTGCAATTACAAGGCTCAACTATATCCCCAGGATGCTGCAGGCCTCACTACAGGGGTACATTCTCCATTCTGATGCTATAGTACCTGCCCCTGTCTGCAATTTCAAGGCTCACCTATATCCCCAGGATGCTGCAGGCCTCCCTACAGGGGTCTCCCACCCATCCCTGTGCTATGGTATCAGCCCCTGTCTGCGAATTCAAGGCTCACCTATATCCCCAGGATGCTGCAGGCCTCACTACAGGAGTCCATCCCCTGTCCTGGTGTTATGGTATGTGGCCCTGTCTGCGAATTCAAGGCTCAACTATATCCACAGGATGCTTCAGGCCTCACTACAGGGGTCCATCCCCCGTCCTGGTGCTATGGTATGTGGCCCTGTCTGCGATTACAAGGCTCAGCTATATCCCCAGGATGCTGCAGGCCTCCCTACAGGGGTCTCCCACCCGTCCTGGTGCTTTACTATGTGGCCCTGTCTGCGAATTCAAGGCTCAACTATATCCCCAGGATGCTGATGGCCTCGCTACAGGGGTCTCCCACCCATCCTGTTGCTATGGTATGTGGCCCTATCTGCGATTACAAGGCTCACCTATATCCCCAGGATGCTGCAGGCCTCGCTACAGGGGTCCATCCCCTGTCCTGGTGTTATGGTATGTGGCCATGTCTGCGAGTTCAAGGCTGAACTATATCCCCAGGATGCTGCAGGCCTCGCTACAGGGGTCTCCCATCCATCCTGGTGCTATGGTATGTGGCCCTGTCTGTGATTACAAGGCTCACCTATATCCCCAGGATGCTGCAGGCCTTGCTACAGGGATCTTCCACCCATTCTGCTGCTATGGTATGTGACCCTGTCTGCGATTACAAGGCTCAACTATATCCCCAGGATGCTGCAGGCCTCAATGCAGGGGTACATTCCCTGTCCTGGTGTTATGGTATGTGGCCCTGTCTGTGAATTCAAGGCTAAACTATATCCCCAGGATGCTGCAGGCCTCGCTACAGGGGTCCATCCCCCGTCCTGGTGGGTGGGTGGGTGGGGTCCCTGGTCAAGGGTGTGTGCCACTGCAGGGCCCATCAGGGATTGACAGGTGCCCATGGGTGCCGGAGTCTGTTGGCCAGTGATGTGTCATGGCCACATGGTGGGGTGCTCGGGATGTGGGTTGGGAGGGGTTGTTGTGTGTTGACTTCCATTGTACGATGTTGGGGCCCCTGCATGTGTGGGTGTCTGCGTGTGGTGGCTTACACAATGCATGGCTGACAGGGGCCGAGGTCCAGGGGCGTTGTTGTGATGTTCCGCCTGGTGTGGGATACCCTGTATGTTACATGGGGCTGTCAGGTGTCATGTGTCCTTGTGTGAGACCTGGCATGCCCCCCCCCACCCCTGCACTTGTGTGTGCATTGTCTCCCACCAGTACAGCTCACTCAGACTTACCGGCACTTGGGTGCGCCGTGTCCAACGCAGGGGCAGGCCATGTATGTACATGGGCCCGAGTCGGTCCACTAGGCGCTGCTCAAGATCAGTAAGGTTCGCCACCTGTACTGGGCCCCCTCCAGTGCCCTGTACATTGCGTCTCTCCTGAGAGAGTTGTTGACGGATATTCCTTTTTATGTTGCAGTATCTTTTGCGTAGGCTTTCAATATCGTGATGGGGTCCCCCTGCTGTCGCCACCTCTGCCTGCACCTCGGCCCATGCCCTGGTGCGCGTGGCAATAGTTGTAGTTGCACTCAGGTGGCCGAACAGCACCTAATAGCGCTCCAGGATACTGGCCAGGAGGAGGTCATTCTCCTCCTGGGTGAAGTGCACCGCCCTCTTCCAGACCTCCTCTGCCACCGGGGTCCTGCGGCGCTTCTGCCCTGGTGCACCTCTAGCATGTTCGGTTGGGTGTTGTGGGGCCCCAGACAGGCCTGGCATATCACTTTAGTCATCGCTGGCAGGATTGGGCACTGGTGGCTGTTGCATCTGCTCCCCTCCATCCTGCTGGCTTCCCTCTGTGATATCCTCTATGGGTGTGTATCCCGAGGTCTTTGGCATTCAGAACATGCTATGCTTATATGTATTCCTTAGGTGTGGTTCTACATGCATTGCGCATGCGCTGCAGCACGCGTTTGCGCATGCGCTGTAGTGCGCGTTAATGCCTACGCCCATGCCTGCATGTATATTTGATGTCTCCTGCATGCGTTACTATGCGTGCAACGCAGTGTTCTACGCACCACGTCCTGAGATCCTTCATTGTCGGTAATGTTGGTTTCCACCGCACCATACACGCGCCCTTCATCCTCCATCGTGGTTCCTATTGCATACACGCATGCTCTACAGACCGCATTGTTTGTGAGGTTATGGCGCGTTCCTACACGTGTAAAAGATCCTACAGTGTATCACGCACACTGTGTCAGACGTGCAGTCCACGCTACATCTACGCACGTGGGAACGCGTCTTGCATTCCACTGGCACCTGGTGTAGTGTGAGATGTAGAACGCTGTATATTTGCACTCTGCTGCGTCACAAGGACACGCCATGTTCTCCCTTCACTCACATTCAAAGTGCCCAATCACTCCCTTCACTCACATTCAAAGTGGCCAATCAGGTGCATGCATTGTGGGGATGCGCGCTCCTGCGCGCGCTGCGTCGATATGCTTCTGTATGTACAGAGTGTTGGCTCATACTGTTGCTAGTGAACGTCCCAGGATTACCAGGTGTGTATCATTTCTGTGATTCTGTTCCCCGCCCCACACCTTATTTCCCAGACACCTGTCCTCCATCCCGTGTCTATCATGGCTCAGACTGTGAATGCAGGTTGTGTGGTGGTTGCGTTGGTGGAGCTGGCAGGGCTGCGGTTCCATGAAGAGGGAGATGGGTGTACCTTGGGCTGCGGCACTGGGCATGGGTGCTGTCCCGCTGCAACTCCGGCCTGCAGCTGTGGGGGGTCCACAGGCAGGTGTGTGACAACAACGGCGCCATAGGCGTGCTGAGGCACGACCCGCCTGCGATGCCTCTACAGGTCCAGGCCCATGCTCCAGGATATAAGAGAGGACCAGGTCATCTCCCTCTATCACCTGGACACAGGGGCTATTAGGGAGCTCTACAAGAATCTCAGACCTGACCTCGAGCCCCGGACTGCCCGGTCACATGCGATACCGGGATTGGCCAAGCTCCTGGCTGCCCTATATTTCTTTGCCTCTGGCTGTTTCCAATCCTCAGTGGCTGCAGTGGGTGGGATGAGTAGGCCAACATTCTCACGCTATCTTCACCAGGTACTGCGGGCCATGGTCAGCCGGGTTGGGAATTACATTACAATTCCCAACAGTAGGCAACATTGGGTGGCCCTGGGACAGGCATTCCAGCGGATTGCAGGGATACCAAACATGATGGGAGCTATAGATTGCACACATGTTGCCCTGGTCCCGCCATGCGACAGGGATGTTGTGTATCACAACCGCAAACACTTCCATTCCCTGAATGTGCAGGTTGTTTGTGATGCAAGTATGCGCATTCTGAATGTGGTTCCACGGTTCCCAGGGTCACCCCATGACTCCTATATCCTGCAGCACTCAGCACTGTTCGGCCATTTGAGGCTGGACAATATGAGGACTATGTCCTGCTGGGTGGGTATTCACCATATCTAACATGGGCATACAGTATATGGTTGACGGGACCCCATTGTCACCTGTGTCCTCTGAATGCCTTACATTGTGTTGTTATTTTGATGTGCAGCCTATTTATGGGCCTTCATACAACTTCTCACCCTGTCACCAGGAATGGGGTCACATACCTCTGTGTGCTGCTACACGTCTCTATGTATACCATGTGTGTGTCAGTGTTCGTCTGGGTGTCTCAGCACACATGTGATGTGGACTGTCATCTGCCTCTTCTGTTCGGTTACCCAGCTCCTGTATACAGGGACACTCTGAACACGTATGGTGTGTCCCTTCCATGGCTGCATGCGACACCTCTGGTGTGTCCATAGCTCCTGCACCTGGCCTCGGGCACACTGCACAGGCAGTTCTACATATCTATGCATGTGGGGTGTGTCCCTCGCCCACCCCATGTGCCACATGTTTGTGCGTGTGCCATCCAGGGGGGGGGGTAATTGGGAACACAGAACCGTCCACATGATGTACATTGTGTATGGGGCCTCCTCTCTGTTGGCCATGTAGGGGGTGACACATGTTTTGAGCTGTGGGCACACCTGCTATCACACATGTACGCCACATATCTGCCCACTTTATCTTGTCTCCACTGCCACTCTCACCTGGGTCCTCGGGGATGTGTTCCGTTGACCTCTGCTGTCTGTGCGCTGTATCATGGCCATCACATACTTGCACAACTGTGCATCTCTGCCCCTCCCAGTATGCCATGCCACTGGCGGCCATATGCCCTCACAACAGCCACTGCTGCTGTCCGGGCACTGGTTTGGGACGTGTCTTTTGACATGCTACCATAGATGTGTATTGCCCTCATTGGCCTTCCCTGGAGCTCTGGGTCTCCGAGCATCAGACTCTGGTGAACTGCCATCATGTGCAATGATGTGACGTCATATGTTTGTGTTCCTGCTTAGCTGCTGTCCAGTTGAACATTGCTACGTCAGTGATTCTGTGGGTCCATCATCTCACGAGTGACTTTGCAACATTTCTTTCTGCAGGTGATGCAGGATATGGGTGTCGTGCCTGGTTGCTGACCCCTGTGCGTCTCCCTCGGCCAGGTGCAGAGATGCAGTACAATGAGGCCCATGCCTCCAGCTGCTCAGTCATTGAGCGCACCTATGGCATTTTAAAGAGTCGCTTCAGGTGTCTGGATAGGACCGGCAGTGCCTTACAGTACGGACCCATGGCTGTGGCACAGATTATTCTGGCCTGTTGCATCCTCCACAACATTGCTCTCAGGCACAATGTCCCAGTCGAAATTAATGAGGATCTAGAGGAGGATCCTGTGTGCTCTCCTGCATGTGGCCGTGGTGACACACGTGAGGGGATGGCAGCCAGGCAACATCTGATCGAGGAGCTCTTCTCCTGTAAGTTCTGCATGTGTGGGGATGTGCTTCTGGGTCGCCATGTGTGAGCTGATCTGTGTGTTTCACGGCACTGTCATGACATGTCTATATATGCCTCTTGTGTTTTTGGCTCCCCAGGATAGGCTGCTGTGTTATGGGCTCCCCAGGATAGGCTGCCGATACTGCCCAGTGCTGTGGTGCATGTAGGGACTGTGTGTACGTCAATGCAACCTGCAGGTGACTGGGGTGGGTGGACATACAGGTAGGTGTACTGTGGTGGCAGCACATCATGACACACATATGTGTTTCCCTCTCCACTGCTCCTCTACTGTTGTACATGTCTTTGGTCTACCACTCCATCCACCATATGTTCCGTTTGACACACATGTGACCATTGCCTGTGCACATCTTAGGAGTCTACCCACTGTACCTACTGCACATGTTACCGGGCTGTGTGTGTCTCCGGACACAGGGAATTGGTTTGTTGAGCGCACATACAGACTTCCCTGCCATTGCGGCATTACACAACTTCAGTGCACCCATGCATGGACTGGGATGGTTGTCTCCACTGGTCCCTGATTGTTGACAGTCCAGCCATCTGCAGCTTGCGGCATGCGTACCTTGTCTCACGGTGTATGTCTCTGTGTCTTTGGGACCTGTCTAATTGACGGTACCTTCTGCTCCCCTCTGCCTTTGTCTGTTTCAGGGATGTGTCTGGTCACCTGTGCAGTGATGTTCACCCATCTCTCTATGTCCTTCTGCTTCTGCCCTTCTGTACATTGTGTGCATGTGTCATATATTGTTTCCTGATGTGTCTCATGTTTGATGGCAGGATACTGCACGTCAATGTTTGGTTTCCACACAATGCAACATTTCTTGGACATGCTCCACTGACAGCTGACCATGACGATGTGGTGATGGACGCAGTTCATTGACATCTGCAGCCTCTACTGTGGCCCCTTGTGCCCTTGCCTGACTCGGACTGTCCCCATCAGACACATGCTATACCTTTCAGGTAGGTTTCACCTTAGATCTTCTGTGACATACACCACGTGTGGATGCTGCATTTGGCCTGTTAGTATCAACGTGCCTTTCTGTGGTATTTCTGTGCACCACCACTGCTGGACATGCTGTGGACCTCTGGGATGCCTGTGTGACATGGGTATTTACATGGCCATGTTGAGATGGTATCCTGGTCTGCAGGGCCATCTCCTGCTGTGGTCCACATGCACTGTGCTGTGTGTTGTGGCCGTGTCATGTTGTAATATCTGAGCATTCATGATGCACATATTGTGATGTCACTGTCTCCTTTGTGACCTGATGGTGGGTGTGCCATTCCCTTACCTTTTTTCTACCCCTTTTCAAACAGGACACGGCCAACATACATGGCACATCTACTACACTGCATCTGGAGACCCCATCGGCCAAATGTGTTTGGACTCAGCACCTCTGTGAAACTGTCCCTGAGTGTTGGTGCCAGTGGGAGATGGACCTCTGCGAGTTGGACACAGGCCTTTTTTGGACCTCATTGTTGGCCTGCTATTTTGGCTGTCACTGGGGGGACTGACACACCGTCACTGCCATGAACTGTCTGGGTGTTTCATTGATTGCAGCTGGGGGATCACCTTTGCATTGTTGTGGAACATTGATACGTCACTAGTGACTTTGCATGGTCCCTGTTGACTTTGCATGCTTCAACCTGGGTCTGTGGGAGGTTGGGGATGGTGACTGCTGTACATAAGGTGGGGGTGAGCTCATGGCATACGTTGCATCATGGAGACAGGGGCAGAGTGTGGGGCTGCCAGTAGGGGTGTGCTGCACTGGTGGTGGGTGCCTGCTTGGGCACAATGTTTTCAGGGGTGGTTGTGTGGGGAGCTGGGAGATGAGGGGTGGTGGGTCACCACGGAGTCTCTGCATCTTGGTCCCTGCAGGGGGGGGTCTGACAATGGTTTGGTAAGGGTTGGGGGGGGGCTTTTACGTGACCAGTCAAGGGGGTGGTGCACCCATGACTAGCATGGCACATGGTTGGATGCAGGGGGCAGACTACTGAGGTACCAATGGGATGCAATTGGCCAGTGTGTGGCCATATTGGTGGTGTGTTCAGGGTAGGTGGGGCGGGTGTCACTGGTGTTGTGGGGGAGGGGGGTGGGTGCTAGCTACCACATGGCTCTGTGTCGTGGACAGGGGTTGGGTCCAGGGATGGCCACGGATTGCAACCTGGGGACACTGGGGGAGTTACAGAGTTATCCACAGACACCGACAACGGCAGATGGGGCAGGGATGTGTAACGATGATGGATGGGGGGTACAGTCATGGCCATGTCCGCTTTCTGGCCATGGTGAGCCATCCAGGTGCCAATGTCATCGTGACAGGCATCACTTGGGGTTTGGTTAGCCAGGGAAGGATCAGGTGTGTGTAGATGGCTCTGTGGGCCATCAGTATCTACCTGGTACAGCCAGCCATGGGTGCTGATAGCCACACTGGGGAACGGTGTATTATGGTGAGCAGGGGTATCCATGCAGGGTTATTTGGGTACGACATCTGGGTGTGGGGCTGTGGGTGAGGGGGTAGGTGGTGTTGGGGCTTTTCTGGCCTTCCCCTAACATTCTTTGGGGATTGTCTATTTTCTGTTTTGGCTGTTTGTGTTCGACCCCAACATACGTCTACAGAACTTTGCTTAATTTGTTCATGACACCATAAATACATAGGATTTGTTTTATTTAGATTTTGCCAGGCCTGTCACAACAAGCTTTTCTTTAATAAGGTATAGATTTCATTTCCAATCCATGGTATGACAAAGAAAGCACCTAGCTTAGGTATAGTCATTCCTGGAGATGGAGGACAGCTTCACTCCAATGAGATCAGCTATGTCTGTGCATCAGGAATTCTTCATGTTTATATCCACAACTTGCTGACAAATTGATTCCTTTCTTTTCTTCTTCTGCATTATTGTTAATAGAAATTTTGCTTCCCAATATGTCTCAATGTAGCATCCTGTCTCAAGTCTTGCCTTTTGAATCCTGTTCTCACTCGCTGTGTGCTGACCTGTGAGTCATGTTTCCTGCAGATAAACTGTGGATAATGATGTTTGTCTTCTTTGTTTATGTTTTCCTTTGTTCATTTGAGAGGCCCATGTTGGCCATGTGATAGCCTTTCATTGGCTGTATAGTATTCAGAGATTCTCATTGTGTAAGCTCTCTGGGACAGGGTCTGGGCTCATTTCATTGCTCAATCTTTGCTGAATTTGCAGTTTCAGTGTGATGAAGTCAGAGCAAGCTGTTTCTTGGGCCTTCGTTATAGACGTTAACACAAGCGGGATTCAACCTGTAATGACGGTACCTGAGGGGACCCATTTTTATCCCCACAGTGTAAAGGTATTGCTGATGTGTACCATGTCTGGGTATGGTTACATCACATATTTTAGTCCCACTACATTCATCCCTGACACACGTACCACACCTGCACAGTAGGGGTGGTGGCCTACTGCTTCACACACAGTACCTCAGACCAGGGGTCCACGGGTTCACATTCCATCTGGGGACAGGAACTTTGGAACTGGGGTTTGCAGTCTTATTGCCACTCCTTATTGTCTTGGCAATGCCATGTGGCCCTACATTGACCATTACTTCATATGATGGGTAAGGTGGGATGGACAACTGTTTACTTACATAGATGACCCCATACCTTTGTCTGTAAATGCCCCCTGTACACAGTGCTGTGGGGACGTGTTGTGCTGACACCCTCCTCATCACATCTTAAAGTCTAGTTGGGATGGGTGACGGAATGAGGGCCAGGGGTTGGGGAGACTGATGGTGTGGGGTCAGGGTGGTTAGGGTCCACAGGCAGCACCAGGTAGGTGGGCTCGCAACATGGATTGGATGTGTGTTGGCGAAGGTGCCTGCCACACAGGCCCCGTGAGTTTATCCAAGGCATACGGTGCATGAGGGTGCGGGATACGATGTCTGCTGTGATCTAGTATGTGCTTTTTGTGGACCATTGTTTGCATTTGGGTTGTTAGGGTTCTTTGGGATAGTGGTCACAGACATGCATTGCCAATCCATAGGTTGCCGGTTTGTACCCCACATGTTCTGTTCCCTTTCCTTTCATGTTTGCTGATTATCTGCCCATGTGCTGTCTGCAGCCCCGACACCTCACCACACACCCTTCCATCTCTGTGCTGTGCATGACAGTGTAGCCTATCTGCTGCATCTTGTGGATTACCTATAGCTTTTTCTTGGTGGTGACCATGTGACCGGTCTGCTTGGTCGATTGGTACTGCTGCTGTTGGTTGGTCTGTGCCACATCACTGAGCGGGTTGGTCTTTCACATGCTCCTTTTTCAGTCCATTGCCCTGGTCCACGGGCCATCCACTTAGCTTTCCCTTCAGCTGGCCCCTGACACCCTTCGTGTATCGCTCCCATGCTCTTTTGCATGCTGTTTACACTGCATTACATCTCATGGTGTGTGTGCATCTGTTTCTATGTGCCTCCCGTCCCACCTATAGACTGTGATATGAGCTGTGGACACCTGCTTTACCTGTGTATTGCATCATGGTGACTGTTTGGATTGCCCTCTCCTGACACACAGCTGGTGTTTTCTGTGGTGCCATGTAGTGTTCTTGTATGCAGCCATTGCTGTGAGCCTCAGAGTGGTGGTGTAGCCTATTGGTTTGTGCTGTGCTTTCCATCCTAGTGGTCATGGGTTCACGCCCTCTTTGTTCTCTTTTTTTTTATGCCTTTCCTACACTGGTACCTGTAATCCCTGTAACAGTCATATCTCGGCTGCTATGTGCTGCCTGCACATATTGCCCTCATCACAGTTGCCAACCATCCTTCGGTCCATCTATCTGCATCTGTCAGCTGTGAGGTGTTCTGTATGCCAGTGTGGGCTGTCACTCCATGTCCTGCACTGCTACCCTTTCCTGCATTGCACCTCTTTGTGCTTGCCTCACCTGTGCCTGATATGCATGGCACCACCACTCCTCTGTCCAACCATCATTGTAACTATCCTGCCACCTCCACCTCCACTGGGGGACACATATTCTCATCATCTGCCATAAGAACATAAGATATGCCATACTGGGTCAGACCGAGGTCCATCAAGCCCAGTATCCTGTTTCCAACAGTGGCCAATCTAGGTCATACGTACCTAGCAATATCCCCAAAAGACACAGGTTCCACAATGCTTGTACTGGGTCAAGCATTGATTATCCTGGGTCCCTTTTTAATAGTGGTTTATGGACCTTTTCTCCAGGAACTTGTCCAAACCTTTTTTAAACCCAGCTACACTAACCACCCTTACTACATCCTCCGGTAGCAAATTCAAGAGTTTGATTACACGTTGAGTGAAAAAATATTTTCTCTTATTTGTCTTAAATAGTTTACCCTGTAGCTTCATTGCATGTCCCCTAGTCTTTCTATCTTCTATAGCGTAAACAATTGATCCACATTTACCCGCTACACTCCATTCATTAATTTATAGACCTCTATCATATCTCCCCTCAGCCATCTCTTTTCCAGGTTGAAGAGCCCCAACCTTTGTAGCCTCTCTTCATAGGAGTAGCCTTCCATACCCTTCACCAAATGGCTCTTCTCTGTACTTTTTCTAATAATGCTATGTCCTTTTTAAGATACGGTGACCAGAACTGCACACAATATTCAAGGTGCGGTCGTACCATGGAACAATACAGAGGCATTATAATATCCTTTGTTTTATTTTCCATCCCTTTCTTTATGATACCTAGCATTCTATTTGCTTTCTTGGCTGCCGCTGCACACTGGACAGAGGGTTTTAACATGTTATCCACGATGACTCCTAAATCTTTTTCCTGGGTGGTGGTTCCCAATGTGGAACCTTGCATTGTGTAACCATAGTGTGGGTTGTTCTTTCCTAGATGCATAACTTTGCACTTGTCCACATTGAATTTCATCTGCCATTTGGATGCCCAGTCTTCCAATTTATCCAGATCCTCCTGCAGTTTTCCACAATCCTCTTGGGTTTTAACAACTTTAAACAGTTTTGTATCATCTGCAAATTTGATAACCTCACTCGTTATTCCCTTTTCCAGGTCATTTATGAATATGTCAAAAAGTAGCGGACCCAGTACATATCCCTGGGGTACTCCACTATTCACCTTTTTCCATTGGGAATATTGGCCATTTAGCCTTACCCTCTGCTTTCTATCTTTTAACCAGTTCAAAATCCACAATAGTACACTGCCTCCTATCCCATGACTTTTTAGTTTCGCCAAAAGTCTCTGATGAGGGACCTTATCAAAAGCTTTCTGAAAGTCCAGATACACTATATCAACCGACTCACCTTTGTCTACCTGTTTATGCACACCTTCAAAAAACATATCAGATTAGTAAGACAAGATCTTCCTTGTCTAAAGCCATGTTGGCTGTCTCCCATTAGGCCATGACTATCTACATGCTGTGTAATTTTGTTCTTTATGATGGTTTCTACCATTTTCCCAGGTATTGACGTCAGACTCACCGGTCTGTAATTTCCCGGGTCACCCCTGGAACCCTTTTTAAAGATTGGTGTTATGCTGGCGACTCTCCAATCTTCAGGTATTAGAGATGATTTTAATTAAAATTCACAGATTACCAATAGCAGGTCCACAATCTCATATTTCAGTTCTTTCAACACTCTGGGATGTATACCATCCGGTCCAGGTGATTTGCTACTATTCAGTTTATCAAATAGTTGTAATATATCTTTCCGGTGTAGCGATTTTTCTCTCAATTCCTCTGCAGTATCACCTTTAAATACCACTTCAGTCTTGGGTAACATCCCTACATCTTCCTCAGTAAAGACCGAAACAAAGAATTCGTTCAGTCTCTCTGCTATAGCCTTGTCTCCTCTTACTGCCCCTTTTACCCCTCTATCATCTAATGGCCCAACGGACTCTCTCACAGGCCTTTTGCTACGAATGTACTTGAAAAAGTCTTTATTTCATGTTTTTGCTTCCGTAGCAAGTTCCTTCTCAAATTCTCGCTTTGCGTGCCTTATCAATGCTTTGCATTTAACTTGCCAGTGTTGTGCTGTTTCCAGTTTTCTTCATTTGACTCTTTTTTCCATTTTCTGAAAGATGCTTTTTTGGCAGCAACAGTCTCTCTGACCTCACCTTTAAACCATGCTGGCAGTTTTTTGGACTTTCTTCCACTTTTCTTAATGCGTGGAATACAGCTGGTCTGGGCTTTGAGGATAGTATTTTTAAATAACACCCAAACTTGCTGTAAGTCTTTAACCTTTGCAACTGCTCCTTTTAGTTTTTTCTTAACTATATTCCTCATTTTATCATAGTTTCCCTTTTGAAAGTTAAAAGGTAGTACTGTGGATTTCTTTACTAGCCCTCCTCCACTAATTAAATCAAACACGATCATGCTATCATCACTATTGCCAAGTGGTCCCAACACCCTTATTTCTTGCACCAGATCTGGCATTCCACTAAGGACTAGGTCCAGAGGCTTCCCCTCTGGTCGGTTCATGAACCAGCTGCTCCAAGAAGCAGTCATTTATTTCATCTAGAAACTTTATCTCCCTAGCTTGTCCTGCCATAACACTGACCCAGTCGATACCAGGGTAATTGAAATCACCCATTATTACTACTCTGCTGTGACTTTTGTTAGCTTCCTTGATTTCTTTGAGCATTTCATCATCCATTTGTTCATTCTGGCCAGGCGGTCAATGGTACACTCCCACTGCCATCGCCTTCCCTTTTTTACATGGAATTTCAATCCATAGAGATTCTACAGCAAATTTTGTTTCCTGCAAAACGTTAATCCTTTCTGACTCAATGCCCTCTCTAACATAGAGTGCAACTCTTCCACCAATTTGATCAGTTCTATCATTGCGGTATAGTTTGTATCCAGGTATCACAGTGTCCCACTGGTTATCCTCCTTCCACCATGTCTCTGAGATTGCAATCATATCTAACCATCTTATTGTTTAGACTTCTTGCATTTGCATACAAGCATTTTAGAGACTGTATTTTATTAATATTAATCTGGCTATTGGTAGGCATGGGTAATTTGGAATCTTTACGCTCTGTCTGCACCTTACTCAAGGGCATTGGGGCTACTATACTCTTTTTTGGAACCTCACTGCTTTTGGTAGTATCCTTCGAGGATACCTTCGTCCAAACCATGTGCTCCTGGGTGACTGTCGGCTTTCCCCTATTTTCTAGTTTAAAAGCTTCTGTATCTCCTTTTTATAGGTTAATGCTAGCAGTCTGGTTCCATCCTGATTAAGGTGAAGCCCATCCCTTCGGAAGAGCCCCTCCTTTCCCAAGAATGTTCCCCAGTTCCTAACAAATCCAAAACCCTTATCCTTGCACCATTGTCTCATCCACGCATTGAGACTCCGGAGCTCTGCCTGCCTTTTGGGTCCTGCACATGGAACAGGAAGCATTTTGGAGAATGCTATCCTGGAAGTTCTGGATTTCAACTTCCTACCTAAAAGCTTAAATTTAGCCTCCAGAACTTCCCTACCACATTTTCCTATGTCATTGGTACCAACATGTACCAAGACAGCAGACTCCTCCCCAGCACTATCTTTGAACTAGCTAGGCGGTGCGTGAGGTCCGCTACCTTCACACCAGGCAGGCAAGTTACCAGGCGATCCTCACGTCCACCAGCCACCCAGCTATCTACATTTCTAATGATTGAATCACCAACTATGACAGCTGTCCTGAATCTCCTCTCATGGGGACATGGCCCTGGAGAAACGTCCTCAGTGCGAGAGGGTTTTACATCACCTCCACAAACTGTCTTTCCGGTACTTTACATTGCCAACACCCTGTGTTGTGGTGCAGTTGCCCCCACCATGTTTGTCATCGCTGCTGCCAGCCACATGGGATGCCCACAGATATGGCAGGTCCAGTGGATCCCAGCTCTCCCTCCTTCACTCACCTGTTCATTGCCTTTCCTGTGTGCTCTATGTAGTGTTAGGGCTACATCTGTCTCTGTTCCGCACAGGTTATGCAAGTCTTCCTGAGACACCTTGCAGCCTCTAGGGCACACTGACCTAGGACACCATACCCTTGTTAGGCCACCTTGACGTATAGTTCTATAGCCCAGGGTGCCTTCTGCACTGCCTTATCCATGTGTACCTGATATGGCGCTTAGCCTAGGATGCCCTATTAGACACCTTACTAGGCACCTTATCATGCGCCTTATAGGGCACCCTGTTGGGCTACTGTCTGTAGCTACTCTGTGCCAGTAGCACACACGGTCAGTTCCCCCTACCAAACTGAGGTGCTGTGGGGGTGCATACCCCATCTTGTGGTCATCTGTAGACTGCTGATCTGCGGGTGCAGTGCACCATGGGTATGGGTGGGTTAACCCAAATCCTGGTAACCAAAGCAGACAGTTTCTGTGGTGACATGAAGTCCTTCAGTAGCCAGCCAGGGGCTTGCTAGTAGCACTAGAGATGTAGCCCACTGGTCTTTTTGCTGCCTGTGGAGCCAGAGGTCATGGGTTTAATCCCACAGTGGGGTTATTTGGTAGGGCTCTCTGAGGCATTTTCCCTTTTTAATTTAAATTGGTGCTGCCAGCAAAAACACTCTCACAGTGCTGTCACCTTACGGTACCTCATCAGGCGCCCTATAAAGCGCCCTATAAAGTACCCTATAAGGCACCTTATGAGGCGCCCCATAGGGAACATTATAGGGTGCCTTGGCGGACAGTGCACTTTATAATGTGCCCTCTGGAGTGCCTTATAGGGCACCTTAGGTTACGGCCCTGTGAGGGTGTGTTTGCTGGCAGCACTAACTTAAATTACAAAACAAAATGCCTCAGACAGCACTGTAAAGGGTAACGTCTCAACCATCTTTACTCATTAGACCCACAGGGGGATTGAACTCATGACCCGTGCACCATAAGTCAGTGTATTAACCATTGTGCTACAGCTCTGGATGCCTTACTGAGTACCTTATCATGCACCTTATAGGGCGTCGTACAGGGCGCCTTACGTGGCGCTTTACATGGTGCTTTCTAATGCTCATTAATGTAAGGCGCCTTGTAACGCGCGTTATCAGTAACGATGTACCGCCCATGTCCTTATTTGGGATTTCTGCCTCTACCGCAGATCCTAACGTGAATCACATTACCACAGTTTAGTAAACATGCCCTGGCTAGAAACAGTGCCTCTACAGTCCAAAAGGACTTCCAATCTCTGGGAGAGAAACTCAAGCCCAATGTTAACGCTGTTGCATTCTCAGAGGTTCTGCCTGTTCTTGGTAAGGGGACAAAAAGACATTAACAGCTTTAATACATGGCTCAAGACCTGGTGCAAACAAGAAGGATTCAGATTTATTGGCGACTGGGGAAATAGATGGACCAACAAGAGACTATACTGTGCTGATGGACTACATCTCTCTGTCGCAGGGAAAATAATCTTAAGTGAAAAATTCAGGCAGTATGTGGATATGCATTTAAACTAGAAAAAGGGGGTGATGGATGTGGAAGGTCAAGACCTGCACACCACCTACTGCAAAAGCAGAATAACATCAGAAACAGCCACACTTTTAAACCACACATCAAAAACAAGTGGGAAGATGTGGGCACAACAAAATCAATGCAAAATACACACAAGCCAGGAAAATGCTGGAAAGCAATGAGCTCAAATGCTCGAAGCTTAGCCAACAAAGTTCCGGACCTGGAAGCCCTAATGGTGGAAATGGATTTGGACATTGTGGCAATTACAGAAACATGGTTTAATGAATCACATGATTGGGATATAGCCATAGCTGGCTATAATCTATTCAGAAGAGACAGAGAAAATGGAAAAGGAGGAGGAGTAGCCTTGTATGTCAAAGCAATATTAAAGCTACTGAAATGCAGGGGACATGGGGAAAAGAAGAAGCACTCAGGATTGTGTTGGAAAGAGGAGATGGCACTGTCATGCATACCGGTGTAGTCTACAGACCTCCGACTCAAATTGAAGAGATAGATAACAAATTGATTATAGATATTGCCAAGATAGCCATAAATGGGGAAGCAATCATTTTGGCTGACTTTAATCTACCTGATGTGGATTGGATTACTCCTGCACATCTGGAAAGAAGCAAAAAAATTGTAGATGCTCTCCAAGATGCATCACTTAGACAAATGGTCAAGGAACCAACCAGGGAAAGCTCAACACTGGATTTAGTGCTCACCAACAGTGATAGCGTGTCGAATGTCTGTGTGAGTGCCCCTGTGAGCAGCAGCGATCATCACACGGTGTGGTTTGAGATAAAAGCCAAGGTACAGGCCAAATATAGCAAGCTCAAAGTCCTAAACTTCAAAAACACTGACTTCAAGAAAATGGACGAGTATCTAAAGGAGGAGATGACGGGGTGGAAGGAGATAAGGGAAGTGGAATTGCAATGGGCTAAACTAAAGGTGGCAATAAAAGGGGCAACAGATAAATATGTAAAAAAAGTAAATAAAACAAGAGGAGGAGGAAACCTATTTGGTTTTACAAAGTGGCTGCTCAAATAAAGGCAAAAAACACAGCTTTCGCAAAATTCAAAAGCTTGCAAACAGAAGAACACAGAAATGAATACAGGATCAAACTCAAAGACTGCGACTAAAAAGCTGTTTGATTATTTTCATCTAATTTCCATGTATTTTGGTGTGCTGAAAACAAATAAAATATTGAAAAAACTCCTAGACGTCATGATTTGCCACGACATGCAAAATTGTCTTCAAATTTATCAATTTTTTTTCAAATTACTATTAATTAATTCACATAAGTGCATTTAAGATATAAAATGCCAAAAAAAACCCTTAAAGGGGTTGTCCGAGTTATGTAAAAAAAATATAGCACTGTAAATCTGATGGTCAGCAATATATACATAAGCTAAGCAAGTTTTAAGTCCGTACTTCTAATGGTAGAAGGGGTTAATCTTTCCTGAAGAATTCAGTGGGAGGGAGACACAGGGCAGATAGCAGCAGCTTTGGTCAGTGCAGGGGGGCGTGGCCAGCACTGTGACATCTCGTGTACAGACACGAAGCTGCTCTCTCCTGCATGCCACACTGGTGCACGAATCATCATCAGGTTCTTGGTTCTAGGCTGTTCACACTTTTTCATCGCAATTCGTGTTAGCTCGTCATTCTTCAACCGTTATGTTATGGCTCCACGAAAGTGTATTAATTCGCCAGACAGTTTCTGTTTCATCTGTGGTGAATATACAGTGTTGAAGCAACAGCAGAATATTACAGACTTTGTGAAAAAAGTATACTTTGCATACTTTGGACTAAAAATTGGAGATCAAGATAAAGTCTGGGCGCCTCATAAAGTGTGCAAACGGTGTGTTGAGGACCTCCGAAACTGGTTCAAGGGTAAGAAAAAATATTTTTGTTATGGGATTCCTATGGTATGGCGAGAGCAAAAGAACCATAGTGACAGCTGTTACTTTTGTTCATGCGATGTGAAAGGGTTTAATTCCAAATGGAAGCATTCCATTTCATACCCCAATCATCACTTGGCAATTCGTCCCATCCCCCATGGCACAGATATACCAGTACCCAAGCCCCCTGCTACCTTGGAAGAGATACCTAGCTCCGATGAAGGTGAAGTCATACCTGAACCAGATGACGAATCAAATTCTGACTTTGAAGATGATACAAGATCAAAATTGTTTTCTCAGGAGGAGATGAATGATTTGGTAAGAGACTTGAATCTTCCCAAAGATGCCGCTGAGTTACTCGGATCAAGGCTGAAAAGCAGGAATTTATTGTTGCCAGGAGTGTCATCTTCATGGTTCAGACATCATGAAAAGGAGTTCGTTCCTTACTTCGCCCAGGAAGACAAGTTGGTTTATTGCAACAATGTCGAAGGTCTGATGGGTCAATTTAAAATCCAATATGATTCAGAGCAATGGTGTCTTTTTATAGATTCTTCAAAAAGAAGTCTCAAAGCAGTTTTACTCCACAATGGTTTTTACACTTCCATACCTGTAGGTCATTCCGTACACTTGAAGGAAACCTACGAGAACTTGGAATTGGTTCTTCGTAAACTTAAATATGAAGACCATGGTTGGCAAGTATGTGGGGACTTGAAGGTCTTGTGCATGCTGCTCGGGCAACAAGCTGGGTATACCAAATATCCTTGTTTTCTGTGTCTATGGGACAGTCGAGACCGACAAAATCACTGGACCAAGAAGAGTTGGCAGCCGAGGGTACTAACAGTCTGTGAAAAAACTTTCCTCCAAGAAACTTTGGTACCTTCCCATAAAGTTCTTCTACCACCTCTCCACATAAAATTGGGATTGATGAAACAATTCATAAAATCACTTCCAAGAGATGGAGAATGCTTCAAATACTTGGTCACCAAGTTTCCAAAATTGAAGGAATGTGTGTTCGTCGGACCAACATTAGAAGGCTTATAGTTGATCAAGAGTTTTTCAATACCATGACGGATCCTCAAAAAAAAGGGTGGATTGCATTTAAAGAAGTCATACAGAAATGTTTAGGCAATAACAAAGATCCTCACTACAAAAAGATCATCGGACGAATGCTGAAAAAGCATTTCAAGCTTTAGGTTGCCTGATGAGTTTGAAAGTGCATTTCCTCCAGTCCCACCTTGACTACTGTACTGAAAATTTGGGAGCTGTGAGTGAAAAACAAGGTGAACGATTCCACCAAGACATTAAAGAGATGGAAAGGAGATACCAGGGAAAATGGAGCATTACAATGATGGCAGACTACTGTTGGATGCTTCAGAGAGACATTCCAGATGCTACTCACAAGCGTAAATGCACCAAGAGGAGCCTCACAAGGAAAAAGAATCATTTTTAGTGTGTGTAAGTGAGCTCATTTCAGTTCAAAAAAGGATTTTCATGAAAATATTGTAATAAAACTTTAATTTTATGTCTATTGCCATTTATTTTGAGATATTGCCTTATTTAACATAGTTACCTAAATTGTCAGGCAATGTGATGTCCTATGACAAAATGGAGGTCATTTTCGGATTCAGCGCACCAAAAAACATAAAGATTATGTGGAATAACCAAAACAGCTCTCGAAAAAAAATGTTTTGCAGACCTGTAGAATCAAAAAGAGAAATAAGGATAGCAAAATCAAAGGCTGAGGAAAAGATGGCTAAAGATGTTAAGGGTGGCAACAAAACTTTCTTCAGGTATATTTGGGAAAGGAAGAAGATCAGAGTTGGAATTGCAGGACTCAAACGTGCTGGGAAAGGACTTGTGGAAAGTGACATAGAAAAAAGTGAAATTGCTAAACAAATACGTCTGCTCTGTTTTTACTAAAGAAAATCCTGGAGATGGACCACCTGTGACTCCCAAATATAAAAATGGGAATGAAGTAGATACCACACCATTCACAGAAGATGAGGTGTTGAAACAACTTGTGAAACTGAAAGTGGACAAAGCCATGGGACCGGATACTGAAAGAGCTCAGAGAGGTTCTTGCAGGGCCGTTAAAGGATGTATGCAACAGATCCTTGGAAACAGGAGAGGTTCCTCAGGACTGGAGAAAGACTGATGTTGTATTTCTACACAAAAGTGGTGACAGGGGATGTTGTATTTCTACACAAAAGTGGTGACATGGAAGAAGTGTCAAAATACAGACCCATGAGCCTTACCTCAGTGGCGGGAAAAGTAATGGAGATGCTCCTGAAAGAGCGAATAGTGACCTTTCTCAAAACCAACAGGTTGCAAGATCCGAGGCAACATGGTTTTACTGAAGGACGTTCTTGCCAAACAAATCTGATTGAGTTCTTTGACTGGGTGACCAAGGAACTAGATCAGGGGCATGTGATGGATGTCATCTACCTGGATTTCAGCAAAGCCTTTGATACTGTTCCTCATAGGAGGCTTGTCAACAAACTCAGCAGCTTGGAGATGGGTCCCAAGATGGTGAACTGGATTAGAAACTGGTTGACTGACAGACGACAGAAGGTGATGGTACATGGAGCTCACTTGGATGAAAGGAAGGTGATTAGCGGGGTGCCCCAGGTTTCTATCCTGGGCCCAGCACTGTTCAATGTATTTATGAGGGATATTGCTGAAGGACTGAATGGAAAAGTCTGTCTTTTTCCAGATGACACAAAAATTTGCAACAGAGTGGACTCCCCCGAGGGAGTGGATAACATGAGAAAAGATCTACAAAGCTGGAATGAATGGTCTAATGCTTGGCAATTATGATTTAATGCGAAAAAGTGCAGTGTCATGCACTTAGGTAGCAGAAATCCAAGGGAAATGTACGCAATAGGGGGCGAGAGGTTGGTGTGCATGGTTCAGGAGAAAGACCTTGGTGTGATTATCTCTGATGATCTCAAGGTGGCAAAACAGTGCGACAAGGCAGTGGCAAAAGGCAGGAGGATGTTGGGCTGCTTACAAAGAGGGATTATCAGCAGAAAGGAAGAGGTAGTTATGCCACTGTACAGTTCGCTGGTGAGGCCTCACTTGGAATACTGTGTTCAGTTTTGGAGACCATATCTTGCAAAAGATGTAAAAAGACTGGAAACTGTTCAGAGGAAGGCGACTAAAATGATTTGGAGCCTGCGTAAGAAACCCTATGAGAAGAGACTTGAAGACCTAAATATGCACACTTTGGAGGAGAGGAGGGATAGGGGAGATAAGATTCAGACCTTTAAATACTTGAAGAGGAACAATGAGCAAACAAACCTCTTCCAAAGACGGGAAAGCTGCAAAACTAGAGGGCATAACATGAAGCTGCAAGGTGGAAAATTGAAAGGCAATGTCAGGAAATATTTTTTCACTGAAAGGGTGGTGGATGCTTGGAATGCTCTCCCTATGGAAGTGGTGGGGGCAAACACGGTGACGAAATTCAAAACAGCATGGGACAAGCACTGTGGATCCCTTTTATAACAACAGGATAAAAACAAAATAAACTGAACCATCTAACTTCTCAACAAATAGGGGTGTCCTACATGGAGTGGTGGGTCTACCCCTAAACAAAGACATGGGGAGGGGTGGCCTGCATGGAGCGATGGGTGCACCTACTCTTGCCATATATTTGCTGGGCAGACTGGATGGACCATGCTGATCTTTATCTGCCGTCATTTACTATGTTACTATGTTACTATGTAATAGAGTGCTAGTAGCCACAAATTTATTGGACTGTGCTGTTAAAATCTGCTAACCAGTTAACACAGGCCAATGGTAACGGCTAACAAAAGAGGAGCATGGCTCTTGCAGAATGAACGCAGACAAACGGAGCAAGAGATGAGGAGGGTTTGGATTAGACTGCTTTATTAAGGATGGTCCCTACGCGTTTCGGCTCTCGCCTTCTTCGGGGGACATACAGCTACCATAAGTTAAAACAAAGAAAGTTATAACAACAGGTATAACACATACATAACATGTATACATTAAAAAATATTAAAAAATATATATATATTTAAAAATTAAAAATTAAACATGTTACAAAAATAACATACATATTATGTCTAAACAGGTACTCAATTAGATGTTGCATTCAACCAACCCGAGGACAACACAAGGGGTAAAATTAAATAAATAACACCAATGTGAATACAATGAAAATTAAAATTAAACTTAAGAATAAAAATTAAAATTAAACTTAAAAATAAATAAACAAACAAGGGCCGAGACACAAGAACTAGATTCTCATAATAAATAAAAGAACGCAAGTTGATAAAACAAACGAATGCCATGACTTATAGACATGACAGGATAATCTTGGAGGGAAAAAAGAATTAATATATAAATATATATAAAAATATAAATATGTATACGCATAAAAGTTAACATAATATAAAATGACATACCAGTGATATATTAGTTGGAATGTCTCATAAAGACAGTTTAGTGACAAGCACTATGTGTTGACAGCGCCGTAAGTTGATAGGGTTGTCTCTTAAAGACAATTGATTAGAAGCACCATGTAATACTATGAAATAAATAACAAAGAAATGAAAGGTAGCAATATGAAGATGAATATGAAATCTTGAGGACAAATTGATTATAGAGAGAAAAATCTAATAATTAACGTAAAAAGACAGACATATCGCTTTCTTGATTGAGTCCAAATGGATGTAGACTATTGAAAACGTAAATGAACCGTTGTTCTAACTTGAGTAAAGTGAGGTTAATATCACCACCTCGCCAATGTGGTGTAGCAGTTTTAATGACCAAAAACTTGAGGTCACTGACTGTGTGCCCCTTTTCAACCCAATGTGAAACTAAAGGTTGATCTATGAGTCGTCTTTGAATATTGCTTCTATGTTCTATAATACGTGTCCTAATTTGACGTAGGGTTTTCCCTATGTAAACCATATCACAGGGACATTGAATTAAATAAATTACATTAGCAGTTTTGCAATTTGAATAATGATAATGTTAATCTTTTGACCAGTTGAGTTATGTGTAAAGCTATTTTTTGCTGTGATAACATGAAGACAGGTGGAACAATTACCACAACTGTAGTGGCCTCTGACTTTAGGAGCGGATCTGGGACCAGTAAGAGCAGAGGGAACTAAAAAATCTCTCAAATTGGGAGCACGTTTGTATGAAACCATAAGTTGTTTGGATTGAAAGGATGGTAATGAGGCAATTAGATCCCACTCCTGTTTTAATATATCCGTGATAGGTTTAGAAAGTGTAGAAAAAGTCAAAGAACAGGTGACTCTATCTAATTTAGTACGTACTACATTGTTTAAAAGTGTGGAGCGGTTTGTGCTGGATGCTCGCTGATATGCTCTGTGGATGTATTTGTTCGGATATCCTCGCTGTTCAAAGCGCTGGTACAAATCGGTGGCATGTTTTTCAAAATCTGTGTCATTAGTGCATAGGCGTCTGATTCTCAGAAACTGACTAACTGGTAAATTTTGCTTGAAAGAAGTATTATGGCAACTGTCGTAAGTGAGGAAAGTATTTCTATCAGTTGGTTTTCTATATAAGTCAGTGATAAAGCAATCGTTGGACTTCTTAATCATGATATCTAAATACGGTATAGAATCTAAACTGTAGGTACCCTCAAATTGCAAATGTGTATCCAATGTATTAAGCCAGTGATGGAAGGATTGCAGAGTATGTTCTGGTCCGTCCCAGATAACTAGAACGTCGTCTATGTATCGTTTCCAAAGACGAATATGTTTCTTGTATGGATGGAAAGATAGAAACTTATTATTGGCCTCTCTTGTCATGCAAGAAAATTTTTTTATCTTTAAAGGCCTTTTTTATAAACAGGTAAAAGGAGTAGCCATGGGTTCCCCCATGGCTCCTGACGTAGCCAATCTCTACGTATCTGAATTTGAAAATAAGTTTCTATCTTTCAACGATTGCTTTATCACTGACTTATATAGAAAACCAACTGATAGAAATACTTTCCTCACTTACGACAGTTGCCATAATACTTCTTTCAAGCAAAATTTACCAGTTAGTCAGTTTCTGAGAATCAGACGCCTATGCACTAATGACACAGATTTTGAAAAACATGCCACCGATTTGTACCAGCGCTTTGAACAGCGAGGATATCCGAACAAATACATCCACAGAGCATATCAGCGAGCATCCAGCACAAACCGCTCCACACTTTTAAACAATGTAGTACGTACTAAATTAGATAGAGTCACCTGTTCTTTGACTTTTCTACACTTTCTAAACCTATCACGGATATATTAAAACAGGAGTGGGATCTAATTGCCTCATTACCATCCTTTCAATCCAAACAACTTATGGTTTCATACAAACGTGCTCCCAATTTGAGAGATTTTTTTAGTTTCCCTCTGCTCTTACTGGTCCCAGATCCGCTCCTAAAGTCAGAGGCCACTACAGGTTGTGGTAATTGTTCCACCTGTCTTCATGTTATCACAGCAAAAAATAGCTTTACACATAACTCAAACTGGTCAAAAGATTAACATTAATCATTATTCAAATTGCAAAACTGCTAATGTAATTTATTTAATTCAATGTCCCTGTGATATGGTTTTACATAGGGAAAACCCTACGTCAAATTAGGACACGTATTATAGAACATAGAAGCAATATTCAAAGACGACTCATAGATCAACCTTTAGTTTCACATTGGGTTGAAAAGGGGCACACAGTCAGTGACCTCAAGTTTTTGGTCATTAAAACTGCTACACCACATTGGCGAGGGTGGTGATATTAACATCACTTTACTCAAGTTAGAACAACGGTTTCATTTACGTTTTCAATAGTCTACATCCATTTGGACTCAATCAAGAAAGCGATATGTCTGTCTTTTTACGTTAATTATTAGATTTTTCTCTCTATAAATCAATTTGTCCTCAAGATTTCATATTCATCTTCATATTGCTACCTTTTTCATTTCTTTGTTATTTATTTCATAGTATTACATGGTGCTTCTAATCAATTGTCTTTAAGAGACAACCCTATCAACTTACGGCGCTATCAACACATAGTGCTTGTCACTAAACTGTCTTTATGAGACATTCCAACTAATATATCACTGGTATGTCATTTTATATTATGTTAACTTTTATGCGTATACATATTTATATTTTTATATATATTTATATATTAATTCTTTTTTCCCTCCAAGATTATCCTGTCATGTCTATAAGTCATGGCATTCGTTTGTTTATCAACTTGCGTTCTTTTATTTATTATGAGAATCTAGTTCTTGTGTCTCGGCCCTTGTTTGTTTATTTATTTTTTAAGTTTAATTTTAATTTTTATTCTTAAGTTTAATTATAATTTTCATTGTATTCACATTGGTGTTATTTATTTAATTTTACCCCTTGTGTTGTCCTCGGGTTGGTTGAATGCAACATCTAATTGAGTACCTGTTTAGACATAATATGTATGTTATTTTTGTAACATGTTTAATTTTTTAAT
Organism: Ichthyophis bannanicus; assembly: GCA_033557465.1. Classification (NCBI taxonomy): domain Eukaryota; kingdom Metazoa; phylum Chordata; class Amphibia; order Gymnophiona; family Ichthyophiidae; genus Ichthyophis; species Ichthyophis bannanicus. The sequence goes on from CM066035.1 coordinate 111,056,910, forward strand.
TTTTAAATATATATATATTTTTTAATATTTTTTTAATGTATACATGTTATGTATGTGTTATACCTGTTGTTATAACTTTCTTTGTTTTAACTTATGGTAGCTGTATGTCCCCCGAAGAAGGCGAGAGCCGAAACGCGTAGGGACCATCCTTAATAAAGCAGTCTAATCCAAACCCTCCTCATCTCTCTGCTCCGTTTGTCTGCAATGGTAACGGCTACCCATCAGGCATTCATACAGACCTCCACTATCCACAGCTGGATGGAAAAGCAGATTGAGTGGGCGTTAACAATGGGTATGAATGTCAGAGGGCACTATTAGTGCATGTACAATGAGCACACATTAACAATGCCTGAGCTGATATGGAGACCAAAGTGACAGACAGGAATGCCAACTGTCTCCACTTTTGCACAGTGTAGTGATGTGTGTGTGTGTGTGTTTGTGTCTCCAGAGTTCTGTGGCCTTCTACACTGCACTGTGCCCCAGATTGCCTATGCTGTTTCCAGTGTTAATCTGAAAATGTGCATGATGAGGAGCAGAGGATTATGGGTATGGCCTGAAACAGAGTGGTTTGCCCAGGATGTGTCTGCATTGGAGGTCTGGTCCAATGGCTGAGACTTCATAGTGCCCATCTGCCACATGCATGGCCTGGGTAGCCACAGCAGTTCACCCTGCAAGGGCACTCTCACTTTGACCAAGCTGTGACCATGGCAACGACTATCTATCCACATAGTGCTTTATAGTGTCTATCTCCAGTGATGTGGGTGCTCTAGGCACTGAAGTACTAGGTAGCCATGCTGGTTTGTTCTAAGCCAGCATGCACATGGCTGTTTTGTGCACATGCATCATGTGCTGACTGACCACAGCTAGTATGTGCATGGGCTGAAACAGCAAGTGTAGTTTGTTCTTGCTGTGGTGTCTTGGTATTTCTAAATGGTTGGAGCAGCAGTTGTTCCTGGCCTGTTGACTGTGGTCATAGCATGACCAACAAGATAGTAGCAGTGTGGCAGGGTGCAGGCCTGTGACCCACAGTGTCCGAACATAAGCAGGCCCAGCATGGCTAGCTTGACCTGTAAAATGAGGCCTGTGAGAGGCATATAGGATTGCACATCCCCCAATATGCTGCTATTGTAAGATAGAACTCAGTAGAAGTATTGAATTAGCTTAGGTAAGCAGAACTGCAGTATTGAAGATGGAAAAATACAGAAAAACATGTTTAAAAGTTACTGATAAGAAAAAGTACATCTGCAAAGAAATAATTGGGAGTGCTGACAGATGAGTTGCAGAGCCCAGCTCCTCTGCACGTACAAATTGGTTCTATAACCTTGAAAGTGTGAAAGTAACAAGTTGATGAACTGACCATTGTAATTGGGACCTAGAAGGGGGGTATGCAGGTGTCATGCCCACTGGAGGGACATAACTGGATAAACTTATCAGTACCGGGACCAATAGGAGAGGTACGGGAGGTACGGGAGATTACCGGGGGACCAATGAAATGTTTTTTCTTATACCTAGAATGGAACAGAAGTCTATAAAAGTTGTTGTAATGCTTGAAAACTTTGCTCAGCCATTTTGAAATTGACTGGTTCGAGACTTGTGCACAAATAAATGATTTGGACCTTCTGAACAGACTCCTGGTATCATTGGTTTGTCTGCGCTTTGCTGCTACATATTCCTTGGTGCGTTGGCCGGGAAGTTGTGGAATCAAAGTGTATATAGGGCAATATACCACGACTTTCCGCCTCTATAGGCTTGGTCCTGCCGGGATCGCGCCCTTCCGACGAGGGCTGCTCCCTGGCGCCACCGGTCCCTTGTATCGGAGGGAGCTGGTCGGACCTCGGCGGGTGACGAGCCCGGCTGGAGTCAACGCCTCGAACCCGAGTGAGGGGAGTCTGAGGTCCAACTCATGCGCCTGCTTTGGAAGTTTGAGGACCGGATCCGGTGAGTATAGTTTTGATTTTGGGTCTAGACAGAAATAGAAAGCGCAGTACTGCCATTGGAACTTGGAACTTTGGAATTTGTAATCTCGAGATATTGGGAATTGGTAAGAGAGCATGATCACCTCTCAAGGAAGAGCCGAGTAGCCTGGCATGGGAATTCGCTGGGTGAAACCCTCATCCTTTTTGTAATTGGGAAATTGGAAAAAGACTAGTCAGAACAGATAGAAACGAATGCATTCTGGGATACGTTGCTAGCATGATTGTGTGAACGAAGTGTGAATGAGAGGTCTGGCAGCACGGACCAAGTGAAGGCGGACCCCTGAGTAGCGCATTTCCTGACCGGGCGACCGCGTTCAGGTCGCGAAAAGGGGGAAGCGATTGTCGTCTTGTCTTGTTATTTGTATTCCCTATACGTTTCCAGGACCGTGTGGACCCCTTACCCACGGTCCGCCCTCCTTTTCCTTTTGTCTGTTGTTGCGCGCACACATCGAAATGGGAGGGGCGGGGTCTACTAAAACACTCCATTAGAATGTATGATCGCACATTTTAAAGAGGGATATTCAGGAGATTATGGTATTAAAATGACAGCAGCCCGTTTGCAAATTTTGTGTACTAGGGAGTGGCCCGATCTAGACCCCATCTGGCCCCGAGAGGGAACGTTCAAAGTAGAGATTATTCAGTCAATACACCGTAGAGTGCGGATAGCGCACCCCGACCAGTACCCCTATATAGATTCCTGGTTAAGTATTTGTGGAAGATCCGCCCCCCTGGGCGCAGCGCTGTTATGAGGAACAGTGCAGAATAATGTTAGCTAAAACAGATTCTAGACAGAAAACGGAACACCTAGAATGAAAGAGCAGGACACGAAAGCCAGAAAGAAGCCCATCCTGGCAGATCCTGATTCCCCAGAAATAACTCTCAGGCAGCCCCGAACCCCAGGTCCAGTAAGAGTAGCCCGGCATCCTGCCCCAGAACCCCAGAGACGGCCAGAGCCGAGGCGGGACCCAACCCCTGATCCCCCTCCTGGAGAAGAGAAAAAGGAAGAATTAGCGAGAAAAGAAGAGGAGGACCTAGAAAGCGAGTCAGAAGTGGAGACAGAAGAAGGAGAAAGAGAGAATCCCCCAGCATGAGGAGGAAAGTGGTACAAATAATTGAGAAAGCTAGTGTTAGCACTAGCACGCCAGTGACAGCGAACCCAAAGCAAAACCTGTTGAGAAAAAGAAAGTGACTCCTGCAAAGGCAACGACAATAACCCTTAGATCCCAAAAGACACCCATAGCAGCTAAAACTGTTTCCCTTACGGCAAGTCCCGGGAGTGCCCGTAAAGAATGATATGATGAAGTGGTAGGGGGACCCCTAACTTATGTGTATATCCCTTTCTCTACAACTGATTTAGTAAATTGGAGGTCTCATTACGCCTCCTATACTAGTAAGCCCCAGGAGCAGACAGAATAAGTAACTAGTATTATGGAAACTCACCAACCCACTTGGCAAGATTGCCGTCAGCTCCTGACCACCCTATTCACTACAGAAGAACGAGCAAGAATTAGAAAAGCAGCTATTGAATGGATGGCAGAAAACCCTGCAGCTCCGGCGCAGGGGCAGAATATAATAGATCGTAGGGAAGCAGCTCAGAGAGAATTCCCGAATGAAGACCCCCAATGGGATCCAAATACAGATGAAGGATCCACAGCCCTAGCCCGTTTTCGCCAAGGCTTTTTACAAGGCCTGAGAAGGGGGGCCAGAAAGCTATGAACCTTTCCAAAGTTGCAGGAGTAATTCAAGGAATAGATGAGAGCCCAGCAGATTTTTATGAGAGATTAACTGAAGCATACAGAATGTATACTCCCTATGATCCCGAGGCACCAGGAAGTTTATGTATGGTGAATTCTGCTTTTGTAAACCAGTCTCAACCAGACATTAGACGCAAATTACAGAAGTTAGAAGGGTTTGCGGGCATGAATGCAACACAGTTACTGGAAGTCGCTCATAAAGTGTATGTGAATCGTGATACTGAAAGACAGAGAGAATGTGATAGAAAGATGAAGAAGAAAGCTGATTTTTTGGCTGCGGCCATAGTGGAACAGAAAAGGGGAGGTGTCCCTAGTCGAAGGAGCAGAGGAAGAGGGCGGGGTCAAGGCGGAGGCCGGACCCAGAGACTAGGCGTGAACCAATGCGCCTAGTTGCAGAGAGGAAGGACATTGGAGAGATATGTGCCCGCAACTCGAAGACGCCCAGCATGATGACGACAGCAGCCATCAGTGGCGAGAAGAAAGACGAAGCTATCCCCGAAGCCGAGGAGGAGCCAATCGAGAACAATTCCAGCGAGAAAGAGGAGGAACCATTCAAGCATTGGCCACACCAGCCCATGATGAGAATGACGTGGATTAGTACAGACCGGGCTCCAAGTTTGCTTTAGGTCTCCAGGAGCCTATGGTCGGAATACAAATAGGAGACCAAATTATGGACTTTATGGTTGATACTGGAGCGCAACATTCAGTAATAGACAAAAAGATAGCCCCATTCACTACAAAAGCAGTCACCATTATAGGAGCAACTGGTGCCAAAGCCACAAAGTCTTTTCTTCAAAACCGAATATGCAGTCTGGGAGGACAGCAAGTAACTCATCAATTCCTTTACATGCCCGAATGTCCAGTGCCACTACTGGGACGAGATATGTTAGCCAAGCTTCAAGCACAAATATCTTTCTCTGAGCAAGGAGAAATGCAAATGACAGTAAATCCCCAAACCAAACCAGCAGGAGTGATGCTGCTGACGGTTCCCCGAGAAGAAGAATGGAGATACTACATTGATGATTCAATACAAGATACCTATTTTGAACAAACTTTGAAAAGTATTGATGCACCACCTGGAGTATGGGCAGAAGGCAGCCCCCCAGGCCTAGCCAAACATATAGCTTCCAGTGATTGTAACCCTCAAGCCTAGTGCTACACCAGTGCACGTCAAACAGTACCCTCTCCCAAGAGCCGCAATTGAAGGCATTCATCGCCACCTACAAAGATTGCTTGAGTATGGCCTACTAAAAGTATGTCAATCCCCATGGAACACCCCACTTTTGCCAGTAAAGAAACCTGGGACAGATGATTATCGCCCAGTGCAAGATTTGAGAAGAGTGAATGATGCAGCTGAGACCATACATCCAGTCGTACCCAATCCTTACACCCTCCTAGGACTGATACCTGCTGAGGCTACCCATTTCACTGTACTGGATTTGAAAGATGCATTCTTTTGCATAAGATTAGCCCCTGTAAGCCAAATATTGTTTGCATTCGAATGGCAGGACCCCATCTCTGGAAGAGGGGGCCAACTTACCTGGACAAGATTACCCCAAGGATTCAAGAATTCACCTACCATCTTTAGTGCTGCACTGAATCAAGACCTTTCAAGCTATCCAGTAGCCCCGGGAAGAGAGTGCTTCTCCAATACGTGGATGATCTGTTGATAGCTGCCGTATCAGAAAGTGAATGTATACTAGCCACCAAAGATCTCTTGCAGTTACTAGAGGAAGCTGGATACAAAGTTTCCAGAGCCAAAGCACAGCTATGCCAAAAAGAAGTGAAATACTTGGGTTTTCGTATCACCCAAGGAAGCAGAAGATTAGGCAGAGAAAGAAAAGAAGCAGTATGTAGAATTCCAACTCCAACAACCAGAAAGCAAGTCAGAGCCTTTCTGGGAGCGGCAGGATATTGCCGAATTTGGATACCCAACTTTGCCCAAATTGCCAAACCATTGTATGAAGTCACAAAAGGAGAAGAAAAGTCGCCACTGGAGTGGGGACTTGAGCAGGATACAGCCTTCCAAAAGTTAAAAGAAGAATTGATGTCATCACCAGCACTTGGACTACCAGATGTCCACAAACCTTTCCACTTGTTTGTACATGAAGCACAGGGAAATGCCTTGGGCATGTTGACTCAGAAATTGGGAAATTGGGAGCGACCTGTAGCCTACCTATCGAACAATTGGACCCTGTGGCCAAAGGATGGCCACCTTGCTTGAGAGCAGTTGCAGCTACAGCGCTACTAGTGAGTGAAGCAGACAAACTCACACTAGGACAGAACATATGAGTCACTGTGCCACATGCAGTCCTTGCCCTTATGGAACAGAAAGCAAAATATTGGCTCACCAATTCCCGAATTTAGAATTAACAGACCATGCAAACTGATAACCCACATATACAACATCAAGAGAGCCATCCCCTGAAACCAGCCACCAAGATACCCATCAGTGAAGAACTCCCAGAACATGACGTATCGAAGTTATGGAGACTGTGTTCTCCAGCCGACCCGACTTGACAGATGTGCCCATAGACAATCCTGACCAAACCTATTATGTTTGATGGGAGCAGTCTCATCCTTGATGGACGACGCTGTGCCGGATATGCAGTCGTCACTCAACATGAAGTAGTTGAATCATCAGCCCTAGCCTCAGGCACATCAGCCCAGAAAGCCGAATTGATAGCAACTCACCAGAGCATTGTTGTTAGGAGAAAAACTTATACTGAATGTATATACAGATTCCAAATATGCCTTCACTACCCTGCATGCCCATGGAGCTCTCTATAAAGAAAGAGGACTCATCACATCCGGAGGAAAATCAGTCAAATATGGTCCCGAAATATTGATGTTACTTGATGCCGTTTGGGCCCCAACACGTGTAGCTGTCATGCATTGCAGAGGACATCAAGCAGGAAAAGGAGAAGTTGCCCGAGGAAATAGATTTGCAGATGCCTCAGCACGACAAGCAGCTATGACAGGACAAATTGCCCCACAAGCTATGCCAATGCAAGCAGCATTGTTTCCAGTACCTTTGAATCTATGGACCCCCACGATATACCACCAAAGAATTGGACTACTATTGTGACAAAGAAAATGGAGTATTGAAAGACGGATGGATTGAGCTTGCCACCAGAAGAGGGCAGTCAACCTCCAGGACGAATAGTAATTCCTGAACTGTTAGGACCATCCTTTGTCAAAGCTTTCCACGAAGCTACCCACTATGGGAAAAGTGCTATGGAAAAAAGCACTCAGACCACATTTCTACATCCCTCTGATGACAACCATATCAGCTTCAGTAGCACGACAATGTCAAACTTGTGCCAAGAATAATGCCAAGCAAGGCCTTATTACAGCACCCCGAGTTCAGTCAAGAGGTGTGACCCCCATGCACAACCTCCAAGTTGATTTCACCGAAATGCCAAAAGCCAATGGGTACCATTACCTATTAGTATTAGTTTGTACTTTCTCTGGGTGGGTAGAAGCATTCCCAACCAGAACTGAGAAAGCCCGAGAAGTTACCAAAGTCTTAATGAGAGAGATTGTCCCCAGATTCGGAATTTCAGCAGTAATAGGGTCAGACAATGGACCCTCATTTGTCTCCCAAAGTTACTCAGCAGTTAGCAAAAGCTTTGCCGATACAATGGAAAACTCCATACCGCATACAGACCCCAGAGTTCAGGGAAAGTTGAGCGAATGAAATCGTACCTTGAAAGCCCAAATGTCTAAGCTTTGTCAGGAGACACAATTGAAGTGGCCCCAAGTGGCTTCCCATAGCTTTATTCAGAATACGCTCAGCTCCTGTAAAGTCAACAGGATTTTCCCCTTTTGAAGTTTTGTATGGTAAACCCCCACCAATAGTGCAGGGAATCAAAGGAAGTCTAGCCCAAATTGGTTCAGAAATAACCAGACAAGAACTTCTAGCTCTTAGTTTTGTTCTGCAGACTCTCCATACGTGGATCCAAGACCAGTTGCCTATCAACTTGACGGAACCCTTGCATCCCTACCAGCCTGGTACCTCTGTGGTATCAAAGATTGGAAGAAGACACCGTTGGAACCCCATTGGAAGGGACCGTACACCGTCATCCTGTCTACCCCAACTGCAGTAAAGGTAGCCGAGATCGACGCCTGGATCCACCACAGCAGAGTCAAGCCCGCTCGCCGATCCTGAACCAGAGCAAGTGGACAGCAGAACAGCACCCTGATGTACCCTTGCGAGTTACTTTGAGACGACAACCAGCAGCTTAGACACTTCATCACAAGTGCTTTGCAGCAGCCAAGTCTTTCGAAGAGGATTGCTGTCTTCTATGCAGCAACAGTTTTGTTTCAACGAACCCAATTTGTGTGTGATTTGACACACTACTTAGAGACTACATTGACTAAGCCAGACTTCACAAGCCAACTGAAATTACTAATAAGTTGGTTAATGTGTACTGGACAACCTGAGGATCTTCAATCAACACTCAGCACCCGTTAAATTGCTTCATTAGCAAACGGGACGAAGAATAATAGAACGTCGTGATCAAGATCAGCAAGCTGAGGATTCAGAAGAACTCCAATCAACATCGACATGCATCTCTACTTTTGCTTTGCTTTGGTTGCCTTCTTTGGAGGTTTTGAACAGACTTATGCTTTACCTCCATGCACTGCCTGCATTACTTCTACTAGAATTGGACTGAAAGTAACTCAGACTTTGCTTTATCATTCTTACTATACCTGCAAGGGGACAGTAACTCGGTGTATCTATAACACCACTGAACTAAATGTTTGCACTTATGGAAAAATTAAAACATGCTATAATCTGCATCAGAATCCATCCTATTACACGATGGAAATAAGATGGAAGGATGCAGATGGACCTATATTAGCTGCAACGCCGCCACTTAAGGACATTACTAAACCTGCTGTTTGAATTTTGATGCATGCAATGCTATTAATAGAGATAGTTATTCCACCTGTGGTACATGGGAGAAAGCGTATCGAAATGACCATAAGTATATGTGTCCAGAAGGTGCCACGGGATGGAGAAAGTGTACAGGGTAAAAAGGAAACCAGGCTATAGTACTGCCCCAGCAGCAGACTACTTTTGCCCGTTTTGGGGTTGTTTTTTTTTATGCTACCTGGAACACTGGTATAACTGATGAGAAAATAGATAAACGAATGGCCTACTTTAACCAAGCCAACCACAAAATGATAAATGTCAGACAGATGCTTGTCACCCCTTACACTTACGTATACACAGTCCCCATGCATGGAAACAAGGATATAAGTTTGGTTTACGTATTGCTGGAGGAGCAATAGATCCAGGGACCATTGTGTATATCAGATTGAATACCCAAGCCCACAAGTCATCTAAATATCATATTCATAATACTTTTTATGAAGCCATGCATGTAAATAAGTTTGAGATCCCTCACCCCTCACAGAATTTATTTCTAGAATTAGCCGGAGCAGTAGTATCTAGTCTTAAGATCACAGATTGTTATTTCTGTGGCGGAACCCAAATGGGAGATCAGTGGCCATGGGAAGCCCAAGAATTGAATTATTCCATGATTTATAATCAGACTGAATTACACAAGACTACCAGTGAATGGGTGTTAGCGCACTCAATCGTTGGACGTCTTTGCTATGCCAGAACTGGACCCCAGTTCACCCAAAAGGTAGGACAGCTGGTCTGTCTTAGCCAGAAGTACTATAATGCCACGACCAAGAAGATAGCATGGTGGTCAGGAATTGGACCTCCTGAACCTCCTAACCCATTAGCCAGATTTCCTGAACTTGCAGGTCTATGGACTAACCTTGCTGAAATCCAAGCCTGGCAGGCCCCACCTGGCCTGATATTGGATCTGTGGAAACCGAGCATATGCACAACTCCCACCACACTGGGGAGGAGCATGTGTCTTAGGAACCATCAGACCTTCTTTCTTTCTTTTAAACACTGAACATGGAGAACAATTAGGATACCCAGTATACACTACCCACCGACACAAAAGAGCACTAAGACAAAGAGAGAGGCCTTACAGATAGGCAAGTGGGAGAAATGGCAAGGTGATGATTGGCCACCAGAAAGAATTATTGAGTATTATGGACCCGCCCTTGGAATGATGATGGTATGTATGGTTATCGTACCCCAATTTATATGATTAATCGTATTATTCGCTTACAAGCAGTAGTTGAAAGAATAACCAATGAAACTAGTCATGCTCTCACGCTTTTAGCTAGACAAAGTACACAGATGCGCACTGCGATATATCAGAACCGCTTAGCACTTGATTATTTGTTAGCAGCTGAAGGAGGAGTATGTGGTAAACTGAACTTAACAATTGCTGTTTGAAAATAGATGATAAAGGTCAAGTAGTTGAAGAAATTGCTAAAGATATGCAAAGACATGCTTATGTGCCAGTACAGACGTGCACTCATTGAAATTTCCTAATTGGTTTGCTAACCTCTTTTCATGGGTGGGAGGATTTAAGACTTTCATCGTATTGGTACTAATCCTTGTTGCTGTTATCTTCTTATTACCATGTTTAATCCCATGTTGTATGCGTTCCATTCATAACACTATTGATAGTACAGTAGAGCGGAAGACCGCAACAAAAATCATGGCTTTATATACAGCCAGTCCTGGTAGAAATCCTTTAGCCAGTATGTGATTCGTCAGAAAGTGATTTAATTATCACACCTTATTAAGTAATAGGGTGAGATTAATCAAAGGGGGAATGTGGCAGGTGCAGGGCCTGTGACCCACAGTGTCCGAACATAAGCCGGCCAGCATGGCTAAGCTTGACCTGTAAATGAGGCCTGTGGAGAGGCATATAGGATTGCACATCCCCAATATGCTGCTATTGTAAGATAGAACTCAGTAGCAGTATTGAATTAGCTTAGGTAAGCAGAACTGCAGTATTGAAAGGTAAAAAAATACAGAAAAACATGTTTAAAAGTTACTGATAAGAAAAAGTACATCTGCAAAGAAATAATTGGGAGTGCTGACAGATGAGTTGCAGAGCCCAGCTCCTCTGCACGTACAAATTGGTTCTATAACCTTGAAAGTGTGAAAGTAACAAGTTGATGAACTGACCATTGTAATTGGGACTAGAAGGGGGGTATGCAGGTGTCATGCCCACTGGAGGGACATAACTGGATAAACTTATCAGTACCGGGACCAATAGGAGAGGTACGGGAGGTACGGGAGATTACCGGGACCAATGAAATGTTTTTCTATACCTAGAATGGAACAGAAGTCTATAAAAGTTGTTGTAATGCTTGAAAACTTTGCTCAGCCATTTTGAAATTGACTGGTTCGAGACTTGTGCCACAAATAAATGATTTGGACCTTCTGAACATGACTCCCTGGTGATTCATTGGTTTGTCCTGCGCTTTGCTGGCTAACAGCAGCACAGCCCCCTGCAAGCCCTCCATGTGGCATTTGGTGTCCCTGGTTATCAGGCTGTTGCCCAAAGCACAACACTGAGCATTGACATGCACTGTTTCTAAGAAGGGCTCTGTCACACCAGGCCCAGATGTGACAGGTACCTACAGTATGT